>CBVK0100097201.1:0-33855 GCA_900067695.1 Picea abies
ATATATATATATATATATATATATATATAATTCATCCAACCCACTGAAATCTCTCATTTCTTCAATTACTTTGTTTCATCTCGATTGTTTTCCACCCTTTGCAATATTCACGTAATTATCATCGTCTTTCAAATGATATCTCTCATTTTCAATCCATTGTAGGAGGAATTTTTTCTTGCTTAAAAGGGGTTTGTCCCACGGAAGCATCAAAGACAATCCCCATATAGTCATGAAAATTAGGGCTACAGTGGCAACAAACATTACCAACATCATTATTGGTCTCGTGGCAACAAACATCACCAACATCATTATTGGTCTCATCATCCAATTGTGAAATAATTTTATGGAGTTGGGAAAAACCTCTAACTTCTCAATTCAAACTTTACTAGTTTGTATGACATTTTAAACGACAAGTTATTCATACGAAATATCTTTACTTGTTATTAGGGTTGAAATTTAATTTCAACTTTATTGGTGAAACTAAAATTTTATGATGACCATATAATGAGTGTTTTTCACTTTATTTTTTATAAATTTGTAGTTTATTAATTTTTTATAATTTATAACCTTTTAAACAAATTATATTTTAGATTAACATAATATAACCAATAACATATACATCAAAAAGAAAATTACTAATTGTTGTTAAGGTGAATGATTTGTGTTGCAGTAATTGTAAATAAAATTATAAATACCAAATTATATAAAATTAGTATATAGTTGTGTAACCTAATATATTAAAATTACAATAGAGTTATTTAGAGTTAAAAATTTTGTTCATATGCCTTATAAATATTGTAGATTCTCCAATAACAATCAAGCTCTCGATCTGCGTTGAATCAAGGAGCTTGAGTCGTTAATAAAGGGAAAGCGCTTCAGCTTGATTATTTGTCACCTCACCTAGACCCCATTCAAAACTAATTTCTTGGTGTCCACCAAGATCTATGGTGATTCTCTTTGCACCTACCACCCCTAGGTTTCCTTTTGAGGTTCCATCAAAGACAAGAAAATACTTGTTCTAAGATAACTACCATCTTTGGAATTCCCCTTCTTCCAAATTTTCCATGATAACTACAAATTTTCCATGATGTTTCAATTTTTGGCCTTTTAATTGAATTTCTTGGTTGAAAGAAATTTACTGGGAAGATGTCTTGAATTCAATCCATTTCTTCCTACTTTAACACCAACATGTTATGTCCTTTGATTTGTCTAACATCGATATCCTCAATTAGATAGTCGTAGGGTTTTGTAGCTATAGATCTAGGATTGGAATCCTCCTACTAAAAAAGCGTTATGTTTCTTGCAAACCATATCTTCCAATAGATAAAATCTAGCATTGCAAGCCAATCTCTTTTTAGAATAGGTTCGTTCAAAAAATTCCCTATATATTTTTTGTACCAAGTTGTGAACATCCCCTTCCAGGAATGGGGAAGCACGCTGCATGAGTCTACTTTCAATCTCCCTAAACGCATGCTTCCATACTTGCTTGGAATAAGGACAACCAAACAAGAGATGGAAATGGGTTTCTTCTAAACTCTTACACAAAGCACATCTTAACAATGCTTGGATTCATCTTTTTTGAATATTTTCTAAGGTTAGAAGTCTCCTATGAACCATGATCCAGTAAATAATGTTTACTTTTGGTATTCCATCCCCTTTCCAAATATGATTCCGAATCTTATAATTTGGAGGTAACAGTGATCTAGGTGGATATCAATGGCCACCCACCTATTCCAACTGGCTCAAAACAGTCTTTTATAAACTTCCTATTTTTAGCCATTTTTTCGGTTCCTAAACTTCTGGGGCCATTTTGAGGGCATAAATGAAGTTTTTTTGGGATTGATCACCTCAAATTTAGCCTAAGGCTCTGATTGAACCCAAAAAATGAATCGCCTCGATGATACCTTTCCAACGAGCTATCGTGCGCCCCGAACAAATATCGTATGCCAAAGTTACACCCTCGAGAAGTTGATACACCAAACTACCCAAAACGGGGTCCACAAAACTATTGGCTTTTCATCTTCCGGGGTTAGGGTTTTGTATTTTCTTTATGAAAAAAAGGCCTTTGGAGCCTCATTGTAAAACCATATTCTTGTGAATGAGTGTAGCCGTCACATCTCTTCCCAGAGATAAGCTGCCACCATTCTAGCGAGTCTTTCACTCTGTATTTCTACAGTTTTATACATTTCATTCATTAATAGAAATTGTGTATTACTTTATATCTGTGTATCTTGTTCTATATATGATATATATCTGTTATATTATTGGTTCTCTTTTAATATCTCTATATATTTATTTTTTATATATCCACTCTCATTTTGTGACAAAAATAATCTGGATCAATGGCATCAGAGTAGGCTGCTCTTGATCATTTTTTCAGTGCATGTCCCCGACGAGGTATGAATATAGCAAGTTGGGTCTCAAGCTTGTCTCTCTTGAGGAAAATCACTCTCACACGCCCAAGAAACCTTCCATGGCGGAAGAAAAGAAAAATGCCAGATCAGACAATTCTATTAATTTGTTGCTTGAGCAAGCTCTCACGCGACAGAGGGACAAAATGATGGAGAATTGTTCCCACATCCTTCAAAGCTTGTCGATAAAAACAAGCACATATTCATCAAGAAACCACTTTGGAGGCACCTCGTCTTTCAAGGTACAAGTTAATTTTGATAGTCCTGTATTTGAAGGACAAATAGATGCGGATGCCTTAGAAAAATGGTTAAATCTGCTAGAAGGTTATTTCTCTATTCACAATTTTTTCAACAAGGAAAATATCACCTTCGCACTCCTTAAGGCTATCCCCCATGTCAAACATTAGTGGGAAACTTATTGGGAGAAAATTTCAATAGAGGAGTCTGGAATATATGGGGCCGATCCCACTTGGGATTTTTTTTTTGGATGCGGTCAAGGAACAATATTACCATGTTGGTAACTATGAAGACCAGTACATGAGATGGACCACACTGTGGCAAGAGAGGGGCCAAATAGTGCTGAAGTTCACAAATAATTTACATACCTTGCGCACCAAGCTGGGTATCAAAGACTATGAGCAACATCTAGTTTTGAAATACCGTGAGGTTCTGCATAGTACATCCAAACTGAAATGGGTTTTATGGACATCTCATCACTGGGAGATGCCTATCGATATGCTGTTAAAATCAAGCAGAAATTTAGGCACCAGAACAAATGAGAGTTCAGGTCTGCAAATCCACAACAACCAAAGCATGATAAAGACAACCTAACAAACAACCTCCTGACAGCTAGCGCAAGCCATAGGAAAATAAGGGTAAAGGAAAGATGAAGAATGATACTAGTAAATGGTGTGACTTCCAAAAAATCACCTGGCACAACATCGATGAATGTCTCTCAAAGTAGTCATTGGTGGCCAAGAGAAAAAAAAGAGTCGAACCCATATTTAGAAACCAATTCAAAAAATAATGGAAGGAGACAGATTATCAACACAAATCCCATTGCTACTGTCGTGATCACAACCATTCAACCAGAAGAACCAGCAGATCCTCAAGAGGGGGAGATCCTCTTCCATTCACGTATGTGGGTGAAGGGGACCCCATTGCATTTCATTGTTGATAGCAGAAGCCAGAAGAACCTCATCTCAGCATAGGTCATCAAGTAGTTGGGGTTTTCGACAACGCCACACCCACAACCATACAACATCAGGTGGCTTCGCTAGGGGCACGATCTCCACGTCAGCCATAAGTTTTGATTGTCATACGACATCTATCCCTTCAATGATGAGGTATTATGTGATGTTTCCCCACTGGATGTCTGTCATGTTCTCTTGGGCCAGCAATATATGTGGAAGCATCATGTTATCTACGAATCTCGACCCCGTAGTGTAATTATTACTCTAGGGGGTCATCTCTACAGGATACCAGAGATAGTTACAACTACTGTCCCACCTAAACAGTGTCCCAAGGTAGTATCTCATACTACAAAATGCAGATTATTCACAATATGTTCAAAAGGTGAACAAAAGAACACTACAACCACTACAGCCTCAGTCAAAGCACCTTATGTCCAGCAGAAGCAGGTCGAAAAAATTGAAGCAAAGCACAAGGATTCCTTCTGCATACAGTCATCTCATGTAGCCATACTGGTTAAAAATTTCCAAACTTTTCAGCCACAGGTACGTGATAGCCTTCAACAAGCTAAGCAACGCAACTTCCTCAACAAGGCAAGTAGCTCATCAAGATGTAGATTCAATAAGCGCTTTTCCCTCTCCCTCGGGCACTCAATTAAATGGAGACCATTTATTCCTAAGGAAGAAGGATTGATTCAGGTGGATATCGGTGGCCACCCACCTATTCCAACCATCTCAAAACAGTCTTCTGGCAACTTACTACTTTTAGCAATTTTTCAGTTCCTAAACTTCTAGGGCCATTTTGAGGGCCTAAATGAAGTATTTTGGGGATAGAGCACCTCAATCATGGTAAAAGGCCCTGATTGAGCCCCCAAAATGAATCTCCTTGATTATACCTTTCCAACGATCTATTGTGCACCCCAAACGGAGATTGTATGCCAAAGTTACGCCCTCGGGATGTTGATACTCTAAACTACCCAAAACGGGGTCGACAAAACTATTGGCTTTTCATCTTCCGGGGTTAGGGTTTTGGATTTTATTTATGGTAAAAAGGCATTTGGAGCCTCATTGTAAAATCATCTTCTTGTGAATGAGCGTATTCATCACATCTTTTCTCAGAGATAAGTTGCCACCATTCTAGCAAGCTTGTTTCAATCTACATTTTACAATTTTCAACATATTTGCTATTTAATAGAAGCCAAGTTTTATTGTATCTTTTTTATTGTTCACTATGTATATGTGTTAATATTATAAATCTGTGGTTTCATTTTGTTCCCCTCATAAATCCAGATCAAACAGGAGTTCCAATAATTGAGATTTGTAGCCTATATTAACCACATACTCATTGCATTTGAGACCCCAATCCCTCTGGTCAAATTTGAGTTTTCTCATAAGAGCAAAACCATGAAGATGAATAAAAATAACATATAGTTAGGGAGAAAGTTGATCTAGATGTGACATTGTCTTCCATTCCAACCACTTGTTTTCTGATGTGTTATCCCAAAGAGAAAGGTCCAATAACATTTTCAGATTTTGGGAAATCTTCCATACTCTTACTTATGAAATTTACAAATTGTGTGCGAGTGAGGGTTTCCCCATGATATTATTCTCCTAGATTTTGATCATCTTATGATTACTAGAAACTGAAGTTAAATGTGTATGGAGAATTGGGGTTGTTGATATGCATAGATTCCATATGGGAAATCCTCTATCCTCATTCAGAGGATGGTCTAGACACCTTTTCATGCTGGTGCAGAACTACTTTTTGATTAAAGTCTCTTTCCACTATTCAAGTTTTCTAGATATAAGTTTCCAAAGAACCTTAAATCCCATTGCCAAATTCATTAGGACTGGATTTTTTATTTCTATACCCCTATTCTCTTTTGGGGCTTTGACTATGTTCCAATTGATGAGGTGAACTTTTTTTGTGTTGGTTTTCCCACCTTGCTACAGGAACTTATGTATTTATTTTCCAACTTACTGCATGACACTTGTTGCTGCCAACAAGGGTGAACATTGAAAAATAGGAAGGGAAGATAATATGGACTTAATTAGCACTACTTTTCCTATCGAATTTAACCAATGCAAACCCCACTGTTGCAATGTATTCTTGATTTTATTGACTACACTTTGCTAAATCTCTAAAGTTAGATTGTGTAGAGTGATTGGCATGCCCAAATATTTAAAGGATCACCAATTCTATAAGCATGGGAAGTCTAAAATTCTTGATATGTTTTGAAGAACAAGTCCACTTATATTCCATCCATAAATATGGATTTTCTCATTGTTTATTTTTCCTCCATGGGAATTTACAAATCGATCTAGGACAATCTTAAATCTTGCAACAATAATATTGATGAAGCTCTCCCCAAGAGGAGAGTATCATAAGCAAATTGGGAGTGATTGATTTCCTTAACACCTCTTGTTATACTAATCCCATGCAAGTTTCCAAATACTCTTTCTTGCACTAATATTTTGGTCAAAGAATCTGCCATAATTATATAAAGTAGGGGAGAGAGGGGACATCCTTGCCTTAGTCCTCTTTTAGACTTGAAGAAATTTGTTGGCTTTACATTCACAAGGCATTATATTCAAGGGGATCTAATGCAATGTTTCAACCAAAGAATGAAATATTTTGCAAAACCAAATTTACAAAGAATATCAAATAAAAAGGAATGTCTTACCTAGTGAAATGCATTTGCCATATCCATTTTGATAGGCATTCATTTTTATTTGTTTTTTTTATTGAAGTATATCGTCTCTTGAACCAATATTATATTATCGATGATATGTCTTTTCTACATAAAGCCACCTTGATTGACAGAGATAATTTTAGGTAGAATATATTTTAGCTTGTTTTCCATTTTCTTTGTTAGGATCTTGTAAGATGAGTTACATAAAGAAATGGCCTGGAATATTGAAAATCAATATGGATTGACCTCTTTCAGGATTAAAGCTAAAAAAGAGGAGATGGTACTTTTTCCAAGCTTAATCTTCTTTTGTAAGTAGTTGAGCATCCTTTTAGGTCAAATTTGATCAAAGACTAGCAAGCACAAAAAAGGTGAATTGTAAATCCTTAGGGATTTATCTCGATCAAGACCCCATATCTCTTTCACATTCTCCTCCATTCCTATCTCTTTAGTTAGTTCTATATTTTCTTCATTGGACACCAACAATGGTATACGTTCTAGCATTGTAGAATAATCACAGAATGATCCTCCTCCTTCTCTGTATATAAGGCTTCAAAATGAGCTCAAGACACTTCTTTGATGGCAACAAAATCAATTAAATGTCTTCCATCTCCAAGGTATATCTCATTCATAGTGTTCTTCTAAAGAATAGATTTAGTTTGCTTGTGGAAGAATGTGGTTATTTTATCACCTAATTTTAACCATAGAATCTATGATTTTAAATTCCAAATCTCTTCCTCTTTCCTATTATCTATGTGAATTTTCCCACTCAAATATTTTTCTTCCATCAGGTCATTCTTAGTTACCTCCCCGTCTTCCATTTAAATTGTATATTACTAACTTTGGATTGTAGATCTGATTTCTCTTGAGTTGGATAAATGTAGGAGTTGTTAGTCTACTCTTTTAAATCTACCTTTGTTTCCCTTAATGTTTCTTCCCATACATAGTAAGGGGATCACTTGATTGGTCTACAGCAAGTCTAAAAAATAATATCCAAGTGAAACTAGCTCGAG
This sequence comes from Picea abies, assembly GCA_900067695.1. Lineage (NCBI taxonomy): Eukaryota > Viridiplantae > Streptophyta > Pinopsida > Pinales > Pinaceae > Picea > Picea abies. The sequence goes on from CBVK0100097201.1 coordinate 7,305, forward strand.
ACCCATCTCTCCATACCCTGACCTCGTCGGGGATATGCACTGAGAAATGACAAGGGGCATACTATTTTAATATCACTGATACAAATTATATTAAAAACAAAATGAGATATTGATCTGTAAACTGTCGTGGATATTCCACTAGAATAGTTCATCACAACAAATTTGATAAATAAAAATGAAATCTACACTATGAAGATTAGATTCCTTTAGATTGTAGAAAATTTAGTTACTAATTTTCTTCTTATGCATGAAATAGATAAAATGCAAAAAATCGAGAACAATAAAATAAAATCACACACCATCCACAAAATAACATAAATATTTTCTCTAGAAAACCCTTACGGGAGAAAACCCAACTAGAAGGTGAGGTTTCTTTCTCTGGTATGCAAATAATGAAAGTACAAAGGAGAGAGCACTCTCTATGGAGTCCCCCGAGACTTGTGCCCTATTAGGATGCTACAAAACATTAACCCACTCTGTTATGCTCTCTAATGTTCCCACTCCCAATTTTTTTGCTTTGCTATGGAACAAAATACAATAACCTGGAATGAAACCATTTCTCCTCCTAGTGGCCCAATATTTAAAATAGCTCGATAGGTATATAAGGTTAGGGTTTTGACTTCCTCAACCATGAATTGTGATCAAGCTTTGGACCTTCTAGAATATTCTTGAAATTCCTCACATGGCTAGCCCCATATGCATGAGTAACATGTTGGACATATTGTCATTGATGTCAACAGTCGATGTGATGATCTGTTGTTAATGATGAATTACCACAGATGAGATTGTCATTGATGTCAACAGTATATCAGTTAGCAGAAGATGTCAAACAGTATGCAGAGATCGAAAGTGAAAGCTCAGGAGGAGGAGGGAACAGGAGGAGAGAACAGTATGAAGATCAAAGCTCGGAAGGGAAAGTGCAATATAGAAGCGAATGAAGATCAAAGCTCATAAGGAAGAGCGCATTGCACAGTATATCAGTTAGCAGAAGAAGTGAACAGTATGAAGCAATTCGTGATTATTGTTGATCACGATAGGATCAACAATGTTCCTCTGATAAAATCTCAGGAGGGTTAGCAAATGCAGAGATCAAAGCTTAGAAGGAAAAGCGTAAGCTCAGGGTGAGAAGCCTTAGCAGTCCTCTGATCAGAGTGAGAAGCCTCAATAGTCGTCCGATCAAGAGGTTGACCGTGTTGATTGTCTAAATATAATGGACATCGGTCAGATGAGTGACCATGGGCTTGAGGACTGTTGGAGGATCGTGACCGTCGAATATGCAAGCCAGATCAATGGCAGGGATAAATTGCGGAGATCGGAAGGAGAATTAAATGACTCGCTAGTTCCAATTCTACAATTGGCCTAGATCTTCAGTTCTCATAGACTCGAATATTGATGGCTATGGTTGATCCACCAAACGATCAGTTTAAGTCATATTAAGTCGTGACCATCGGATGCGCAATCGCCAGATCAACGACAGGGATAGATTGCGGAGATCGAAAGGAGAATTAAATATCGTGCTAGTTCTAATACTGCAATTAGTCAGGACCGTCCGATCTTATAGCTTCGAAGATCGACAATTGTGGTTGACTCATCAACAACACACAACTTCCAATTGCAGAGATTGGGTGATGAGTTAAATCACTCGCAAGTTGTGGTTTTGCAATCATCCTTGATCATGGATCTGCTTCGAGAATCTTCACAACCGTTGGATCACTTTTGAGTGGAAGGATAAGATAAGCTAGGAAAAATGATTGAGAATTTGATTAACCGAATATTCATCAGCCATCGGATCAAAACCGAATTCCCTTTAACCATCGAATCATTTTCGAGTGGAAGGATAGGTTAAGTGAGGTAAAAGAGCTAAGAGTTCATTTATGCGAATTTTCATCAACCATTGGATCATTCTAAGTGGAAGGACAGGATAAGATAAAAGAGATGCATCAAAGATAGATCGATCCATCGATCTAAGATCCTGATCAACAAACAACATTCCTTTCGGGTATAAATATGTGAGGAGGTTACGCTCCGGAAAGTTTGAGATTTGAAATTCCCGAAATTCAAATTTTCGTCAGCCATCGGATCATTTTCGAGTGGAAGGACAGGATAAGATAGAAAAGCCGCATCGCAGAAATATCGAGTCATTGATCTAAGATCCTGATCAACGAACAACATTCACTTCAGGTATAAAGATGCGAGGAGGTTAAGCTCTGGAAAGTTTGAGATTTGAAAGACTTGAAGCCCGAAGAGTCGGAAATATGAAATGAATAAGGACCATCAGATCTGGAGGATATCCGATGACCGTTGGATCAGGGTTGTTGGTCAGCAGACCATGTCAGCAAGGACATCTATCAGACCACGATAGTAGACCACCTTTGTAAGGACACGTGGAAGACAACGTCAGCAAGGACACATGGCATAATCAGATGATGACAAGTGTCAAGAGGATTTGGTTGGTGCCATGTCAACAACTGACATAAGCAAGTTATGTCACTCTGGGAGATTTACTTCGGAATTTTACCATAAACGAATGTCAAAATTCTTGAAGGACAAAGGTCTAAAGTTGCTCTTAGTCATCGATCTGAGATATAATTCGGAAGTCAAGACAACCATTAGATCTAGGAGAAGAACATGTGTCACATCGGGAGATCTACATCGACAGACCATGCCAGCAAGAAACTATGACAGATCACGTCAGCAAGGACACATGGCACAGTCAGATAATGATAAGTGTCAATATTAATCAGCATTTCAGGTACGTGCAAATCATGAATTAGAGTGACACATGGTAGCTACTCGGCTTGTGACATGTCAGCAAGTGACGTAAGCAAGTTACGTCACTCCAGGAGTTTTGCTTCAGAAGTTTTACTTCATGAGTTTTACCACCAACACTTTCCCAAAGTCTCGAAGTCCCGAATACCGAAGTGGACACGAGACGTCCGATCTTAAGATCACTTCAGGAGCATTCTTGACCGTCGATATACTATAGTGGAAGGATAGTGTAAGCGGAAATGTTAAGCCGACAGCAAGCGGTCTCCACCGTATTATGACTTACCACAGCAGGTGATCACTCCGGAGGAAAGAAAGGGTTGATATTTTAAATCTCCGAAGTCCGGAGACCCGAAGGAGATCTCGACCGTTGATCCGAAATGGACACGCGTCAATGGATTTTCATCTCTGAAAGATTGACGTACAAAGGAAAGAAGGGGTTGAGATTTGAAATCTTCGAAGTCCAGAGACCCGAAGGAGATCTTGACCGTCGATTTGATGTCGGGTGTACTCTCAATCGTTGATCAAAATACAGTGGGAGGATAGCATAAGCATAATAGCCGAAGTCCCGAAGTGGACACGAGACGTCTGATTTAAAAGATCACTTCGGGTGCATTATTAATTTTTGATCATAATACAGATCCAAGGATCGAATCTGACCATTGATCTGGTTCCACGAAGTAAACGTGAACCGTCCGATCTATTTGGCGAAATCTACTCCGAGAGATTTGACATGTTGCAAGTCTCAAAGTCCCGAAGGGTAGAGTCCCGAAGTCTCGATAATTGTCCATCTCATCAATATTGAATCGTGACCATTGAATTCATAAGCGCTCATCTCGCCTAACGTTTGATTAACGCCATTGGTCATATGGTAAAGAGATTTAAAAGGCAGAATGGAATGCATCACTTAAATTGATAAGCCTATGGTTCTACGCCAATGATCATATGAACACAGTTTGAAGGAAGCACCGATTTATGTAATCACAGAGATGAAGGAAATCGATCCATGCTTGTGATCAATTTACGAAAGTATAGGGGATGCCAGGTGTAAATTTGAAGACCCAGAATGATCATCTCTGGTGGTCCCAAAAGTCGTTGTAAATAAACAAGTTATTTATAACTTGTTTCATAAGTCAGCTCAATAACTTAAACAATTTTTTAGCATAAGCAACTATAAATACAACCATGATTGGTTCACTAGACTATGTGCTTAGTGCTTGTGCAAGTAGACGGGCTTGTGGAAGAGAGAGGCTCACTGAGAAAGAGAAACATGGGGAGAAAAATGGAGGGAATACGGACCTGAGGTCCATGTGAATATCAGAGAGAAGAAGAAGCGAAGAAGGCGTGAATATTAGAGGAAAGACGAAGCGAAGAAGGTGCAAATATCAGAGGAAAGACGAAGTGCAGTGATGAGTGTTGACGGTATTCCTCTGATCATGAGATAGATTTGATTCTATAATGGATCAGTCCTACTAGAGTCAATTTCTCTAGTTGGATAGACTGTGTTCTATCAGTAAGTTGGGTCTTACTTGAGAGTTGGTGCTCCTTACTTCAGTTGTTGTTGAAACAAAATAGTTGGTGCTGGGAAAATCTGTATTATTATATTCACATATATTCATATAAATTATATACAAACAGATGGTATCTTCTGTGTCCATTGTGATTATGATTTGATTGTTCTTAATCTGTTTTGATTGTTCTTAATCTGTTCAAATATGTTTTAACTGCTAACTTGTAAGAAGAAGAAAAGTTAGAAAAGTCCACACACTAATTCACCCCCCCCCTCTTAGTGTGGGCGGTGTGTTCAACAATTGGTATTGGAGCGGGTTACTTCAGCACAGTTTAACCACTGGAAGGTAGATCCTGAAAAAAAAATGGGTGGACAAATGGCTCTCTCCATAATTGAAGCTTCCTTATTTGATGGAACAGATTATTCCTCATGGAGAGAAAGTATGAAACAATATTTAAATTCAAAAGGATCTGAAGTTTGGAATTCAGTAGTAAGCAAGCCCTAGGACTTAGCAATTGATGAAGTCGAGCACACACTGATAACCAAATCATTAACATACAGAACTAAAAGTAGAAGTGAATCAATCGTCCTAAGAATGTAGACATTTGCATCTAATTTACAATGTACAAAGTTCTATGACAACAAGTAGGAGTCCATCTTGGAATACCATGCCCTCGGAGCCTACTTGAGGCCATAAAGTGACTTCTTCAGTCGATAGACCAAAGATGAGTCTTGCATAAATCCCTGGGGAGGCTCCATGTAGATCTCCTTAGAGATATCATCGTGAAGAAATGCATTCTTCACATCCATCTGATGGACTTCCCATCCCTTGGTTATCTCAATGGCAAGTTCCAATCGTATGGAATCCATCTTCGCTACTGGAGCGAAGATCTCATCATAGTCAATACCATGAACCTGCTGAAAGCCTTTGGCAGCAAGCCTGGCTTTGTATCTGCTAATCTGTCCATCTGTTGCACTCTTGGTCCTATAGAACCATATGCATCTGACAAGTTTCCTTCCAAAAGGAAGGGGAACCAGATCCCAAGCCTGGTTCTCGAGGAGGGAGTTGTACTCCTCCTGCATGGTGGATTCCCAAAAGGGATTTCTAGGAGCCTCGCCATAAGACTGTGGATCTGAAGACTGAACCAAGAAAAGATACCTGGAAGGCAATGGTTCAGTGGCAGTAAGAGAAACAAGAGGCTCCTTGAAATCATATCGAGTCCTACTAGTATTGGTTGGATCACCAACGAGATCCCCTGCATCTTGAAGAGTAGTTTGTGCCCACTTGGGCCTTTGCTCTGGCTCTACAAATGCATCTGGATGCTCTGACTTTGCATCTGACTATACCGACTCTAAATCTGAATCATCTGAGTCCTCTAAATCAGAACTCTCATCTAAAGAAGAGTCGGCATGTGCATGCTCATCATCTTAGACAGGTGGAAGAATGAAGGTGTCTGCATGCGGCTGTTGAGGTGCATGCAGGACACTTTCCTCGAATTGGACACTACTCTCAATGATGAGCCAGTCCGAGGAAAGATCAATAAGATGATATCCCTTCACACCATCGGGGTATCCAACAAAAATTCACTTAGTTCTTTGTGGATCAAGTGCCTTCCTCTTTTCAGAGGGAATCCTGGCCCATGCACGTGAACCGAAAATGCGAAAGTGGGTCACTTCTGGTTTGAGGCCGCTCCAAGCCTCATAGGGGGTCTTATCCTTGAAAAATCTATGGGGAGATATTTTTTGGATGTATGTTGCACAGTTAAGTGCTTCGGCCCATAGTGTCTGTGGTAGTGACTTTGTATTCAGCATGCAAGATGCCATCTCCTTTAGAGATCTAGTTTTCCTCTCAGCAACTCCATTTTGTTGTGGAGTATAGGGAACTGCATGCTACAACTAAATCCCTGCCTCATGGAAAAGATTGTGGATCTCATGATTCACATACTCTCCCCCGTTATCAATTTGGAGGACTTTGATCTTCTTTCCGGACTGTGTCTCAACCAGGGCTTTGAAATCTTTGAGGTGTTGAAAGACCTCGAATTTTTGCCTGAGAAAGTAGATCCAAGTAAAACGTGAGAAATCATCAACAAAAATGACAACAAACCTCGCTTTTCTGATGGATGGATGCAGAAAGGGACCCATAAGGTCACTGCGGATCAGATATAAAGGTGCGGAGGCTCTCAGAGACTTTCCCTTGTTGAATTTCTCTTGAGGGTGTTTCCCGAGAACACATCCCTCACACACTCCCTTGGAGAAATGGATGTTTGGTAGAACATCAACCAATATGTGCTTGCTAAGTTGTTGCATGTATCTAAAATTCAAATGTCCAAACCTTTCGTGCCATATCCTACTACTTTCATTAGCATGAGTAAGCAATAAAGCCTAATCAGGTTCAATGAATTCAGAAAATGTATACAATCCAGACTGATGATTTACCTCACTGGTAGCAACCCTGGAGTTGGTTTGCATGTCGTATGTGTCCATGGAATTTCATGTGAATATGAATTTCTTTCCGGTGTTGGAATTCATCATCTGATACATGGAGAGAAGGTTGACAAAAAACTTGGGAACATGCAGCACATTCTCGAAGCTTCCATTGTTGAGTTCAATCCTTTCTTTGTCGGTGACTTCGACAGAAGAGTTGTCCCCCATCATAATAGGAGGACTTTTGCATGCATCCAAAGAAGAATATACTACTTTTGAGGAAGCCATGTGATGTGATGCTCCTGAATCAACGATCCAAGAATCGGGAGAGGAGTTGATGGCAATCAAGGCATGGGTAGAATTGTCTTTCTTGGAATTCAGATCTTCTGGCTTCTTCTTCTTGGCACCCTCAGGGATGTGATCTCCAAGGTTGTTTTGCTAAATTATTTGATACATTGGATCTATTTTTTTTTTAATGCATGCAGATTCTAAATGGAATCTTTTGTGACAATACGTGCATTTCTCTCCTTTTCTTCCCTTTTCTCCTTTGGATCCGGAGGCATCGGTGAAGGGTTCTGTGTACCCTTCCTTCTTCAGATGTGCATGAGATTTCCATTTATATTTATCATTAGATTTCTGATATTTTTGGCTACCATCATGCACAGTGAGTGCATGCACCCTTGGGCCTTTGATTGTGCCCATGTTGATGAGCTTGGTTTTCTCTTGTTTCAGGGATTCAATAAAGTCCTCAAGAGAAGGCATCTTCCAGGTGGCTCCAGAGGTGAATCTGACAGTATGGAATGTGGATACAAATACAGAAAATTCAAGACAAATCTTGGAGAGAATGGTGAGAACCATTTGTTTCTCCTCCGCTGATTTATCAACCCCGCAAGCTTTGAGTTGCGACAATAAATCCTTGAATTTTGTAAAGAAATCTTGGATATTGTCGAAGATTTTTGGATCTAATGTGAGAAGCGCCACCTCCAGCATGTGTCCCCTCATCTCATCCTATTTTCCAAATATCTCTTCCAAGGTTTTCCAGGCTTCATTGGGAGTCTTACAGGAAGATATGTGAAAAAGGAGTTCGGGAGAAATAAGACTACAAATTTTTTTGAGTGCCTCATCCATGCGATTTAAGTGCTTGGATTTTTCTATGGCTGATGTCGGTTCTGTATCTGTATTCAAGGTTAACCTGTACAACCCTCTGGTTCGGATATGTATGGATATTTTCTCCTTCCATGCAAAATAGTTGTAAGGTGTAAGAATGAATTCTTTTTGGAATTCCATCTTTCTAATGTCTTCAATCTTTTGTACCTGCAAAACATTTTGGTGTAGCTTTTGCTTAGCAGTCCGTCAGCTTTGATACCATGTAAATGTGTTGAACCTACACATAATATATCTAACTAAACAATGATACACACATTTGCAAAGAGAAAGGGAGAAAGAAGAAGAAGGAGAGAAAGAATGAAAGAATTCTCATTAACCGTTATGAATAATGAATAATTTACACATGATATACTCTGTATAGCTCAACGAGTTCTCATTGGGGGTGAACCAATGCGCCATAGTGGTGGTCTAGAGTGATCTGGACACACACCAGTAGTTACGGGAGTGAACTGCCACCTAGTCTAGTCTCTCAGGCAGTTACGGGAGTGAACTGCCACCTAGTTGAGTTAACTAGTCAACTAGTTTTCAGTTAACTCACTGAACATAGAGTAGTGAGGAGTTAACTCAGGGAATCAAGGCTAATGCACCAATTTGGTGATGATACCAAGGCAATTTTGAATTAGCATGGTGATGATCCCAATGTTGCATGGTGATTTTTGGCCCTTGACCAAGTTTTGAGGATCCTTGGTCATGTTTGACCTATTTTTGGGACTTCGACAGGCTATCAAAGGTGGAGCGCAAGTCGAAGCGGAGATCGTGGGATCTCATCCCATTTTTAGGGATTTTTGGGTTTTGGGTGTATGTAATGGGTATGGGGATGTGGGCCCATGGGTTTACCCATGTCTAGGCCCTTTTGTAATGTATAAATAGATGTCTAAGTGATGTAGTAAAAGTCGATGGCTAGGTGCCTTTTTGGCTAAGTGCAAGTGATAGTTGTAAATTCTTTATGCATGCTATGTGCGAACTTGCAAGGCTAAGTGCAAGTGATTGTATGAGACTGTGAAAAGGCTTTGTGCGGTAACCTAACTCGGGGAAGGAGGATCTAGGAAAGTGCATGCAGATCTCCTATCCTATGTGGAGTAGGATTTTGTGGCTCTGTGCATGTGGATGATTGACAGAAGATAATAAAGAGAAGAAGAGTTGGTGGACGTAGCCCCAGGCTGGGGGTGAACCATGTATATCCTGTGTTATTATAATTTGTGTGATGTATTGATGCGTTATGTGTTTACTTATTTAAGTGCTTTGATATAGATGAATGATACATAGATCTGTAGATGTTATGTACTTAATAATGTGAATGAATGCTACATCCGATATGTTTCCTCATGCTAAATGCTTAGGTGTGTTAGATCTTGTAGACTACTGTGTTGTCCTGTAACTAGGGTTTTATCTGCACTATGAATAAGGATTAAATACTAATGAAAAATAACTGCTAAGTGCATTGTGAAGATACTGGAATCACAAATTAGTGTCCCAGCTACGTTGTAGACACTGGAGTCCTACAACCACCCCTGCCTCTACCTCGGGTGAGACTTCATCTGCTTCGCAAGTGTTGTCGAAAGGGCTAGTAGTTAGGGTTTTGTTGGTGCGCTCTTAAATGTTGAACCCTGGGTCTGCCCCTGTGCCAACAAATGGTTCTGTTGTCGGGATGTGAAACTATGATTGTTGGGAACTAAGAAAAAGAGAAATCTCAGTGCGTAGATCTTTCGTTGTAGTGCACAATACCCTAACCTACTTTGAAGCTCTATGCTAAGAAAAGATGTCTAATCTAAAGAAAAGAGGTAAGATCTTGAATCTTTGTGCTTTGCTAGAAGTAAGATAAGTGGAAATGTTTGTTTCGAAAGTATGAATCTAGGTATGTTTGATAAATTTTGTCCTAGTCTGAAAACTAGGGCACAACTAGAAGAAAGAAGGCTTGATATGAATATATCTGATAGCACAAGTGAAAGGTATGTTATTCCTATGCATAGAAAGATTGTTTGAACTAACAAATGGATGCAGGACCCTAAAAAGAATCTTTTGCAGGTTAACTACCATGATCCTAGTGCGTAGTACAAAAAAGGTTGGGGATCATTTAAAAGAAAAAGAGGATTAACCCTTTGTTATAGTTGCAGAAGACTAGGACATCTTGCTAAGGAATGCCCTGGTAGAAACCCTACTTGTCTTTGTTGTAAGGCTATGGACCATGAAGTTTTGGATTGCCCTAGAATGATTGCTAAGCTTGAAAGGATGAATTTGGAACAAGCAAACCCTGAGAAAGGCCAAAAGACTAAGATTATAACAGAACCCCCGAAAGAAGAAAAGGTTATACTATTGCAGATGAAAGAGACCCTAAATGACCACAAAAACATTAATTTATTAGAGATCTTAGAAAAGAAAGAGAAGATAGAAGTAAGAATAGGAGACTTCAACATTGACTGTGTTCCGGATGAGGAAACACAGGTGAACATTATGACAGAAAGAACTTGGGAAATTTTGTGAAAACCTGCTATGACTTCATCATTGGGAGGAATAGGATTGTTTAAAGGAAAGCTAATAACCCTATGTGGAAGACTTACCTAGACATATATGAGTGCTCATGGAACTTCGATAGAGTAAGATTTTGAGGTTGTTAAATTTATTGAGAGCAACACTCCATTTGCTATGTTATTAGGAAAATCTTGGATTGAGAAAGATCAGATCCGAAGAAAAGAAGAGGAAGACCTAGAACAGAAAAAGAAAGACCTAAGAGACTTCATGGCTAGGAAAATAGCGCACTTATTGAAAAAACAAGACGACCAATTGAAGCTACTAAGGACTAGATATCTGGATGTCGAATTTGAACGAACACAAAAAGAATTGAAACACTTGTCTGTACAGGAAAGTAGAGCACCTACCCCAAACAAAGAAGAATTGTTTCCCTTGGACCCTAGTAAAGACCATCAACAACGCGAAGTTACTATGCCAAGAGGAGATAAGAATCAAAATCCAAAAAGGAATACCGAGACACAGATTATAGAAAGAAGGATAGACAGATCAGCAAGAAGAAAGCCAAGTTAGAAAAATTACAAACAGCACCAGAAAGAACTTCACAGAAGGAAGGTTTTCAGAATTTGAACTTCGTAGGGATATCAGTACAACATCGCCTGGCACTTCGTCGTGGCAAAGAAATATGACCGTTGGAGGCATTATGACCATCATCCCGACACTTCTGAACAAGTAGAACAATAGTTATGGCCAGAAAGTTTGCCATCAGATCGTTGGGACCGTGCCATAACGGACATAACTGCATTGATGAAGGCTTCTCGCCCATTGGAGATATTCGTTACCTCGTTGCCTACTTAGCTCGTCGACTGTTTTACCGAGAATGCTTTTACCAACCCTGATTATCTGAACCCACAGAGAACTAGTTGAGTTTGTGCAGTGATCATTCATCTCTCGCCACCCATCCCATTGCATTGAGTAGTTTCCCATTAGCCCGAGGGATTCAACCACGAACGCGTATGTCAGAAGAAATTAGCATAGTCGAAGAGTTTGTGAATGAGGTACTCATCGACCTCATGACGGAAAGGGTAATATCTGTAGGCGCCCAAGCCTCATCGATGAGAGGAGTGCAAGCCTCCCTGTCAACTGCTTGTGGATCCATACCATCTTGACCTGCAGCAGAGAAGAGAACCAAGCATTGAGATGACTTGGAAAACAAGAAGTTAATCCCGAATATCCTGCCCGACTACATCCTGCCTTTGGCTGGCATGGTGAGTCGTGACAGTGTCCCGAGGGACTTTGATTACACCATGGTTACTGTGTACCTCCCGAAGGGGGTACGTGCAATTAGAACGCAGCAGGATAAGATCACAACATTAAAATTCAGCGACTTCAACCTAGGGGACCGCAAGAACCACAACATGCTCGCTCCTTACAATTATTCGACCAGTACAAAGGGGAAGAACTCAAAAATAATCCCCCATCCATGGACTATGAACGTCGCGCAGTCCACCCTCTTGAATGTGATGAAGATCCCACACTTTGGAAGGCACCAGGAAGTTAACGCGTGTGTTAAGCTCTTGCTATCATGTTACCATGGAAGCTATCTATGGCTAGACTGACGCATCACAGTCGATCCAACATTGATCCATAAGATCATCAGATTGAGCATGCAAGGACCTGACCCACAGGACTTCTACCTAGGAAAGGCTACAGATCGCGCATTGGCATAGAAGATCAAAGACACATATGGCAATGTAGAAAAGGGGATGTGAGGCTACAAGGTAGCTTCCATCCATAATGGAGTAGTGCGCCTAGCCTGCTAGTTGATCGCAGGAAAGCTAGTGAGGAAGAACATACCTACATAAGTCACAGGATTCATTGTTGACCTTGTCGGGAAATGTGTAGAAGGACTCTAGATGAACTGGGCGAAGTACTTGGTCAACCAGCTGGAATTGGATTGCCACAAAGATCAGGATCAGGGCTATGAGTTCCACTTTAGCTGGCTCCTGATCCTCATAGTGTTTACTTCTTGGGAGATGATGGAAGGTGCGACCTTCCTGGACATTGAGTCATTCGAGCTGCTCGCTGCGAAGTTCACCACGCTCTAGTACTCGAGTGATATGAGAAAACAGTGGTAGTCAAAGGCGGTATTTCATATGTACTACCTCCAGTTGAAGAGGTCTATCGAGGTTGTCCCTCGTATGATGTCGAACTCCCTGCATCGGTTCAGACCTCTCATGAAATTCATGAAATTTTGCACAGATCGGCACTTTATTTATATCACCGTGCATACTATAAGCTCACAAAGGAGGACATCAAAGAGATAACTAAGGACTGGTCAGCATACCTCCTTATCCCTATTGACCCTGCAGAAATTTTGGATCCCGAACTAATTGGCAGCTCAGAGGCCACTCACAAAGAACACGACACACCTACAACCAGTAGAAGGAAGAAGACCGAAGAAGTACAAAACCTGAGCAGTGAATCAGATGAAACTGCTTCAGTATCACATGGATGAGGAGTTGATGATGAAGTAGATAGAGAAGAGACCAATGGCAAAGAATATTAGTAGAAGTAAGGTGAAGTAACACCGCCTAGGGATCCTATTGCTGAGGTTGATCCCTCGAAGAAAAGAAAGGTTTCTCCCATGAAACCTGCCTCACGAAAGAAGTCAAAAGCTAGAAAAACCATGATGCAAACTATGCTCACGGTCGATGACTTCGACTTCATCATCGCAGCTATAGCAGATGCCTCGCAGGACGTCTTGAAGAAACATGAAGCCAAGCAGGAGGAAATGTACAACAAAATCGAGGTTGAACTAAGAGGGGTACAACAGGCCCTTCATTCCATCCGCCCAGTATCCACTGCGACACTGCCGTCAGAAGCACCAGAGTTGGGAGATGAGCCTACCCAAATCCGCAGACTAGCTAATGCGACCAAAGCTCGCCTTCGTCACGCATAGGAAGAAACAGAACAGGCCACAGCAGCCCTAAAAAAAGTGCAAGAGTTAATCATAAAGCAATGTCGAGTTGTGCAGCAGGAGAAGGATGCTCCCCAAACAAATTTTGAAGAGGAGAAAGCACAGATCCAGCAAGAGAAAGCGCAGTTTCTTGCAGAGCATCTCAGAGTCAAAGAAGCAATCAGCAGAGCACTTCACTCTGTGACAAGCTTAGAGCAAAAAGAAAAAGAACCAATAGAGCAACAAGTTGCACAGCTTGAGAAAGTTATCCAATAGCTTCAACAAAGAATCGTAGATCTGGAGCTATGAACAGTGCCTAGCACTCCACAGGCTGTGCGAGATCAAAGAGAAGCAATTGCTCAAAGCACAGTTGAGAGAATCAAGGCCCTCGCCATGGAATGTAAACAACTAAGTGATCGCAGTGCCCAGATTATGAGAGAATCACTGAGGATCCTGATTTGAAAGCACTAGAGTCACAGCTCCAGGAGGCAAAGCAACAAGAAGCAACAGTATAGGCGCAGTTAAATTTCCTGTTAGTAATTGAAAGGATGAAGATATCCCAAGAACAACGCACTGCCCAACAACAAGTCCACACCATTCATAGAAAATTCATGGAAGTGACTCAGAGGCTCCAACCAATACAAGATGAGGCTTGCCAACTATTCACAGAGATTGAAGGCCAAGGAGTAGTACTGGAGCAAGTCGTCACTGCAGCCAAACAACGCTTAGAGGGACCTGTCAACGAAGCAGTTATCCAAGAGTTCGCTGAGCAGGAGGCCTTGGCGCAGCAACAGGTCAAAGCATCTCGAGCCAAGCTCGAGGCTTTTGAGGCAGAGTTACCCAGAGCAGAGTGACTCGGGATGAGTCACAGGTAAGTATTGGGGGCCTGTTGTCCCTTGACCAAGTTTTGAGGATCCTTGGTCATGTTTGACCTATTTTTGGGACTTCGACAGACTATAGAAGGTGGAGCGCAAGTCAAAGCGAAGATCACGGGATCTCGGCCCCTTTTTAGGGGTTTTTGGGTTTTGGGCGTATGTAACGGTATGTGGATGTCGACCCATGGGTTTACCCATGTCTAGGCCCTTTTGTAATGTATAAATAGATGTCTAGGCGATGTAGTAGAAGCCGATGGCTAGGTGCTTTTTTGGCTAAGTGCAAGTGATAGTTGTAAATGCTTTATGTATGCTATGTGAGAACTTGCAAGGCTAAGTGCAAGTGACTGTAAGAGACTGTGAAAAGGCTTTGTGTGGTAACCTAACTCAGGGAAGGAGGATCTAACGAAGTGCGCTTAGATCTCTTGTCCTATGCAGAGTAGGATTTTGTGGCTCTGTGCATATGGATGATTGACAGAAGATAATAAAGAGAAGAATAGTTGGTGGACGTATCCCCAGGCTGGGGGTGAACCACGTATATCCTGTGTTATTATGATTTGTGTGATGTATTGATGTGTTATGTGTTTACTTGTTTAAGTGCTTTGATATAGATGAATGATAGATAGATCTGTAGATGCTATGTACTTAATAATATGAATGAATGCTAGATCTGATCAGTTTCCTCATGCTAAGTGCTTAGGTGTGTTAGATCTTACAGACTATTGCGTTGTCCTGTAACTAGGGTTTTATATGTGTTGTGAATAAGGATTAAATACTAATGAATAATAACTGCTAAGTGCGTTGTGAAGATACTGGAATCACATATCAGTGTCCCAGCTAGGTTGTAGACACTGGAGTCCAACAACCACCCCTGCCTCTACCTCGGGTGAGACTTCATCTGCTTCACAAGTGTTGTCGAAAGGGCCAGTAGTTAGGGTTTTGTTGGTGTGCTCTTGACCGTTGAAACTTGGGTCTGCCCCTATGCCAATAGTGATAAAACCAATGCAACATCTAAACTCAACTCAACTAGTCAAACTGAAGTGTCAACTGAAAGAGAATACTCTCTAGGTGGAATATTCTCCCCTAAAATATAGGAGACTAGATAATGACTAATTATGATTAATAAACAAGGAAAAACCTTAGGAAAAAGAAATCCTAGGTGTGTGTGAAGTAACTCCAACAAGCTACAATTGCGTAATGTTCCAGTAAGAAAGCGACATCCGCAGAAGTAGCATTCTGATGTACAAAATGATGTACATGACATCCTGTTGAGATAACAAGAGGAGAAACCCTGTTAGAAAAAACTACCATTTTAGAAACAAAGGGGGAGAATAGTCAGTAAAAACTCAGGGGAAGTTTTGGTTAGTAAATAAGAAAGTAATTAGATTAAGTTTTGAAAAGACTTGATCACTACAAAAATTGGTATCAAGAAGACTACTCATTTGAAACACAAAAATCCCTATCAACTGAGATAAGAAGTTAGTAAATTAAAAGGGGAAGAAACCTTGTCAGGAAAAGCTACCTTTTCAGAAACAAAGGGGGAGAGTAGTCAGAAGCAGAGAAAGAGCATATTGACAGGGTGAGTCATTCAGTTATGGTAGGCAGAACATGATTTTAGGAAGATTTACCCAAGTTCAGATTCTGGTCAGTAACATACAGAGCTTTACCATAGGAGGAAAACCCTTTTTGCCATTGATGTCAAAGGGGGAGAGAAAACTTCATAAGAGGAAAGCATCATCACAGGGGGATTTTTGTATATGAAGTTAGTGTGTTTCCCTCAATGACAAAGGGGGAGATTGTTGGACATATTGTCATTGATGTCAACAGTTGATGTGATGATCTGTTGTTAATGATGAATTACCATAGATGAGATTGTCATTGATGTCAACAGTATATCAGTTAGCAGAAGATGTCAAACAATATGCAGAGACCGAAAACATAAGCTCAAGAGGAGGAGCGAACAATATGAAGATCAAAGCTCAGAAGGGAAAGCGATGTATAGAAGCGAATGAAGATCAAAGCTCAGAAGGAAGAGCACATTGCACAGTATATCAGTTAGCAGAAGAAGCAAACAATATGAAGAAATTCATGATTATTGTTGATCACGATAGGATCAACATTGTTCCTATGATAAAAGCTCGGGAGGGTTAGCAAATGCAGAGATCAAAGCTAGGAAGGAAGAGCGTAAGCTCAGGGTGAGAAGCCTCAGCAGTCATCTGATCAGAATGAGAAGCCTCAGGAGTCATCCGATCAGAGTGATAAGCCTCAGCAGCCGTCTGATCAAGAGGTTGACCATGTTGATCGTCACATAGTTCATATGAGTGACCATGGGCTTGAGGACCATTGGAGGATCGTGACCATCGAATCTGCGGGCTAGATCAATAGTAGGGATAAATTGCAGAGATCGGAAGGAGAATTAAACATCTCGCTAGTTCCAATCTCGCAATTGGCCTAGATCGTTAAATCTCATAGACTCGAATATCGATGACTGTGGTTGATCCAAAAAACGATCAGTTTAAGTCAGATTAAGTCGTGATCGTCAAATGCGCAATCGCTAGATCAACGGAAGGGATAGATTGTGGAGATCGAAAGGAGAATTAAATATCGCACTAGTTCCAATCCCGCAATTAGTCAGGACCATCCAATCTTATAGCTTCGAAGATCGACGATTGTGGTTGACTCACCAACAATTCACAACTTCCAATTGCGGAGGTTGGGTGACGAGTTAAATCACTCGCAAGTTGTGGTTCCACAATCATCCTTAATCGTGGATCTGCTTCGAGAATCTTCACAACCGTTGGATCACTTTTGAGTGGAAGGACATGATAAGCAGGGAAAAATGATTGAGAATTCGATTAACCGAATATCTGTCAGTCGTCGGATCAAACCCGAATTCCCGTTAGTCGTCGGATCATTTTCAAGTGGAAGGATAGGTTAAGAGAGGTAAAAGGGTTGAGAGTTCATTTATGTGAATTTACGTCATCCATTGGATCATTCTAAGTGGAAGTATAGGATAAGCTAGAAGAGTTGCATCGAAGATAGATCGAGCCATAGATCTAAGATCCTGGTCAACGAACAACATTCCTTTCAGGTATAAAGATGCGAGGAGGTTACGCTCCGGAAAGTTGAGATTTGAAATTCCCGAAATGCGAATTTCTGTTAGTCGTCGGATCATTTTCAAGTGGAAGGACAGGATAAGCTATCAAAGTTGCATCGCAGAAACATCGAGTCGTCGATCTAAGATCCTGATCAACGAACAACATTCACTTTGGGTATAAAGATGCAAGGAGGTTAAGCTCCAGAAAGTTTGAGATTTGAAAGACCTGAAGCCCGAAGAGTCGGAAATCTGAAATGAATAAGGACCATCGGATTTGGAGGATATACGATGACCGTTGGATCAGGGTTGTTGGTCAGTAGACCATGTCAGTAAGGACATATGTCAATCCACGTTAGCAGACCACCTCAACAAGGGCATGTGGTAGACCACATCAGCAAGTACACATGGCATAATCAGATGATGAAAAGTGTCAAGAGGAAATTGGCTCATGCCATGTCAACAAGTGATGTAAGCAAGTTACGTCACTCCGAGAGATTTGCTTCGGGAGTTTTACCATGAACAAATGTCAAAAGTCCCAAAGTCCCAAAGGACGAAGGTTCGAAGTCGCTCTCAGCCGTCGATCTGAGATATAGTTCGAAAGTCAAAACAACCGTTAGATCCAAGAGAAGAACATGTGTCACATCGGGAGATCTACGTCAACAGACCGCGTCAACAAGAAATTGTGACAGACCACATCAGCAAGGACACATGGAGCAATCAGAGAATGACAAGTGTCAAGCTAAATCAACATTTCAGGTACGTGAAAATCACAAATCATAGTGCCACATGGTAGCTACTCAGCTCGTGACACGTCAGCAAGTGATGTATGCAAGTAATGTCACTCCAGGAGTTTTGCTTCAGGAGTTTTACCACCAGCACTTGCCCAAAGTTCTGAAGTCCCAAATACTAAAGTCCCAAAGTGGACACGAGACGTCCGATCTGAAGATCATTTCTGGAGCATTCTTGACCGTCGATCTACTACAGTGGAAGGATAGTGTAAGCGAAAATGTTAAACCGACAGCAAGCGGTCTCCACCATATTATGACTTACCACAACAGGTGATCACTATGGAGGAAAGAAAGGGTTGATATTTTAAATCTCCGAAGTCCGGAGACCCGAAGGAGATCTTAATCGTTGATCCAAAAGGGACACGCGTCAGTGGATTGTCAACTCCAGAAGATTGACGTACGGAGGAAAGAAGGGGTTGAGATTTGAAATCTCTGAAGTCCAGAGACCCAAAGGAGATCTCGACCGTCGATCTGATGTTGGGTGTACTCTCAACCGTTGATCAAAATACAGTGGAAGGATAGTGTAAGCATAATATCCGAAGTCCTGAATTGGACATGAGATGTCTGATCTAAAAGATCACTTTGGGTGCATTATTAACCGTTGATCATAATACAGGTCCAAGGATCAAATCTGACCATTGATCTGTTTCCACGAAGTAAAAGTGAACCGTCCGATCTATTTGGCGAAATCCACTTTGGTAGATTTGACATGTTGCAAGTCTCGAAGTCCCAAAGGGAAAAGTCACGAAGTCCCGACAATCGTCCATCTCATCGATATTGAAGCATGACCGTTGAATTGATAAGTGCTCGTCTCACCTAACGTTTGATTAATTCCATTGGTCATATGGTAAAGAGATTTAAAAGGCAAAATGGAATGCGTCGCTTAAATTGATAAGCCTTTGGTTCTACGCCAATGATCATATGAACATGGTTCGAAGGAAGCATTGATTTCTATAATCACATAGACGAAGGAAATCGATCCATGCATGTGATCGATTTACGAAAGTAAAGGGGATTCCAAGTGTAAAGTTGAAGACCCTGAACGATCATCTCTGGTGGTCCCAAAAGTCATTGTAAATAAACAAGTCGGCTCAATAACTTAAACAAGTTTTGAGCATAAGCAACTATAAATACAACCATGATTGGTTCACTAGACTGTGTGCTTAGTTCTTGTGCAAGTAGACAGGCTTGTGGAAAAGAAAGGCTCGCTGAGAAAGAGCAGCCTGTGGAGAAAAATGAAGGGAATACGGACCTGAGGCCCGTGCGAATATCAGAGAGAAGAAGAAGCAAAGAAGGCGTGAATATCAGAGGAAAGACGAAGCGAAGAAGGCGCGAATATCAGAGAAAAGACAAAGTGCAGTGATGAGTGTTGATGGTATGCCTCTGATCATGAGATGGAGTTGATTCTATAATGGATCACTACTACTAGAGTTGGTTGCTCTAGTTGGATAGACTGCGTTCTATCAGCAAGCTGGGTCTTGTGGCAAGTTGGGTCTTGCTTGAGAGTCGGTGCTCTCCGAGGAGTTGGTGCTGAAACAAAATAGTTGGTGCTGGGAAAATCCTTATTATTATATTCACATATATTCATATAAATTATATATAAACATCTGGTATCTTCTGTGTCCATTAGCGTGTTCAACATAACAGTGGTTGGCGTGGCATCCTCTCGTACCATGGTGGTCAACACGATAGGTCAACTTACAAAAGGCATAACTTTTGCACACAAGCTCCAATTGACGAGATTTTTGCACTGTTGGAAGTGTATCGATGTGTAGAATAACGTCACGAGATTCTAGCTATGCTATAATAGTTTTGACCCCCAAAAATGCCATTTGATGCCTCAAAATGGCTCCAAAAGGTTTTAAACTCCAATTTTACAAACTACAACCTGCCATTAAAATGACCTTGCACGCTAATTCCTCCAATTTTTTCCACTTTGAAAGCATCAATATAGATGACACATAATATAATGATCCAATCCAGATTAGATACAAACAAAACTATAGCAGAGAACACATAAATGAAACACAACTTTTATTAATAAATAAAATAATAGAGTACTGTAGAATGGTAGTATCTCGCTCATTCACCAAAAGATATTACAAGAGGTGCAAATAGTGACCTTCTTGCTACATCATGAAGGAATAATAATATGTTCTTTAACAAATGGGGTGGCTTGTATATATAATATTTAGAGATGTCATTTCCCTCAAAAACTCATATCTTTTCAATTATTTTAATATTACTCTTTATTTTTATTTTTTTCTCTCTTTACAATACCATGGATTACAAAAACCATGGACTCATATTAATAATGGTAAAAACTTAATTAATAACCATACAAACATATTTTTACTATTTTATTATTGTTTTTTATTTTATTTCTTTCCACCCTTCAAATACCATAAATGTATACCATAGTTTATCAAAACCACTGTCTCAAAAACTGTTGATTTGGTCAAAAATTAGAATAATAATATAACCTTATTTTATTTTATTAGTGTTCCTCCTTTTTCACGATACTAATAACTTACGATAAAAAGTCATGGGAATACAATAATTATATCACTGTCAGGGTAGGGCTTCCATGAATAAACTGGGAGTGGTGGCACACAACTTGCTTCTTCCTTTTAACCGATGCAAATTATTCCTTTTATTTTATTAGTGTTCCTCCTTTTTCACCATACAATACAATAACTTAAGATAAAAGGTCACGGGAATACAATATTATATCACTATCGGGGTAGGGCTTCGAGGAATAATTTTTTTAGAAAGACCCTCGCGTTTTTGTAAAGGTGGGAGTGGCACACAGCTTGCTTCTCCTTTTTGACCAATGCAAATTATTATTATTATTTGGCTATCCTTGAGAAACAGCCTACGCTTACTCTATAGATATTAAATCAATCCGGGAATTGTGCATCGCCCTCATCCTACCCACTGCAGCTCTCAATAGATATTTTATCAGCCTCGAGTACTCATGGTGCCAGTAAGGTCCAAAAACATCGACAGGTGGGGAGCAAAAAGACGTAAAGAAGGAGACAAGGTTCAAAAAACAAAGATTTTTCAGGGCAGGCCAGTAGAAGAGCAGAGACAAAACTTACGATAAAAGGTCACGGGAATACAATAATTATATCACTATCGGGGTAGGGCTTCGAGGAATAAATTTTTTTTAGAAAGACCCTCGCGTTTGGGAGTGGCACACAGCTTGCTTCTTATTTTTGACCGATGCAAATTATTATTATTATTTTGGCTATCCTAGAGAAACAGCCTACGCTTACTCTATAGATATTCAATCAATCCTGGAATTGTGCATCGCCCTCATTGCAGCTCTCAACTTGCTTCTTTCAACTTGCTTCTTCCTTTTAACCGATGCAAATTATTCCTTTTTTTAGCTATCCTTGAGAAACAGCCTACACTTACTCTATAGATATTCAATCAATCCTGGAATTGTGCATCGCCGTTATCCTACCCATTGCAGCTTTCAATAGATATTTTATCATTTGTCAGATCATTAGAATTTCAATTTTATCATTTTTAAAATCTCAGCCACGATTATTTGTCAGCTCACTATGATATTTTATTATTTGTCAGCCCACTATGATATAATAGTGGGCATTAGCTATTGCGTGGTGGCGTTTATTGGAATAAAGTTTTCCGAAAAGTGAGAGGAGTACAATAATTGGTTTCAGTGACGTCCTTTATAGGTCTACATATTATTAAGTATTTCATCTATCCCACTCACATCTCTCATTTCATGGTTTCCTCGCTATTGTGTTTGTCTTTTGCTTTTGTCTTTGTCTTTTCCACATCACTTTTTTAGACTTTGTCTTTGTCTTGTCTTTGAATGACTTTTAACCATACAAATTATTCAAAAGCAATAACGTTATAAAAGTTAGAGGAGTACATTAATTATATCTATGTGGAGGTATAGAACAATGGAATATATACATTATTCCTATGTTAATAATTATATCTATGTGGAGGTATAGTACAATGAAATATATACATTTTTTCCATGTTAGTATGTTAGTGTGGTGAGTTACAAGTTTTTTTTCTAAGTAATGCTCATTATGTTAATTATGCCCTTACCTCCTTAGTGGTGAGTGTATTTGAATATACTTTGTTTAAAAGGAAAGTTTAGTGTGTTTTATTCTTATTTTCATGATTCAAGTTATTTATTTGGAATATATTTTATTATTGATGTCACTCAATCTAACTCTAAGATTTTTATTTCTTCTTCTATTGACGAGGATAAATATGATGCATAACAAATGCCAACGATGCACACTAACTAGTCCCACAATGTCATGGCGTTAGGATGAAATCTTATCCATGAACTTCCTTTGGCTTCCCTTGTGGCTTTTGTGTAGACTTGTTAAAGTTTTGCAGCTTAGTGATACATAATCTTTTGGCAACTCCCAACATCCTCGTACCTTGCCAAAGTGTGATACTTCTAAATAAATCACTTGGCATGTGAAGTAGACGACAACCTCACATCTTACTTGTATTGGGGAGGGACACAACATTTGCATCCAAGTTATGGTGACACACCGTGGGGTTTTTTTTAACAATAGCAGTGGCAAACAAAGAGCAAGAGAATTTACCTAGCATAGAATTGGAGTTAATCTAGAGGAGAGTTCCATTCATGGTCTGGAATAGTTGTTTCCTCCAACATTTGTTGTTCCTTTCATAGAATGGAATTACCAAACAAAGAGTTTGATGACGTCGTGGACTAAGCTATCGAATTGAGCCAAAAAACATTTATCGACTTCCACAGGGCTTGCAAATCTTGAACACTGACTTGGATCTAAATGACAAGTGAATTGATGAAGTCTTGCATACCATTGGGAATGTTGAATGGGAATGATGAATGTTGTGTATGTTGAAATGCCCGTTGTTCTCAATATTTTAGCCATTTCTATACTCCTTGTCTGATAGTTTATCATCGTCAAATGATGGCTCACAATGGCAGCCATATATCTTGATTGACACTGTATTCAATACTCATACTAATGACAAGGCTCATCGGATGCCAGTTAGGGAGAGAGACAATAGAATTTCTAGTTATGGAAGGTGTTGTTGGATCTAGTATAGTGATGTAGACGCAACATGGTGGAAGTCCTTGATGCGACGCCAACATGGCACCACAATGACATACGCTAGGTAGAGGACCTAGAGGAAACCCATTAGGGACTATATTTATCCTTGTCATCAATATATCGATCAAGATGCTTGATTGGGATAATTTGTCAAACAACTTGCATGTATTGTCCATATACTTTGAAAATTTATCTAAAAAACCATTGATGTTGTGGCATGGTGCTTGGTTATCTATAGGTTCCATGATCCTAGGGTCAGACAAGACAAAGGAGATATATTAGGGGTCAAAGCCCTGGAATAAACCCAATAAGAGGTAAATCGTTGACATCTACCAAAGTTTGAAATAGGTAAGATCAACTAAAGTCTTACCCCCTATGCACACACACTATGACCACTCCTAAAGTCCTTGGGTAAGGACAGACCCATCCCCAATATAAGAAAAAAAAACTATCATATGATATCGACAGTATGAGTACCCCATATAATTCAAGATAAAAAAGAAAACAAAATGAAACCTAAAACTAAACAAACTATCATATGATCTCGACAGTATTCTACGAAATGGCTTCTCGACAATCGGTGATGGGACCTCTCTAGCCCTCGAAACTCATACCTGTTTGCCCATCCGCCTACACTTTTTCTGACCATCGATTTTCCTTTCACCTCTCTTCCAGACACCATCTTCGTTAGCAACACCATCATCGTTTGCAGATGGTTGAATAATCAAAATAGTTATAAATGCAATAGAAGCATTTCAAATTCAAATTTTAAACGTCCACCTCCCATTTGTTCTCAACCATATTTCAAAAACACACTTTGTTTAGCTCGAAGTGGTGCAGGGTGATGGTTGAAGGTAGAACGAGATGTGGGAGCTGGAAGAATCTCTTAAACATTTGATTATAATGAGGTTCAGGCCATGGACAACACCAGTGACGAAACCAACCATGACAAAAATACCAACAATGCAATCTGGCCAACCTCAAGTGACATTGAAGCACAGGGAAGGTTCTAGACTTGTACCTTTTTCTCCTATTTAAAAAACCCTCTTCTTCCTCTCATTTTTAACGCTTAATATCGTTTAAATCCTCTTAAATCATGAATTTCTATCTGTCTCTGCAATTCCTCACATGGCATACAGAAATCTGCGGCGATTGAAGGGAGTTTCAATCTCTATGTTGTCTCTAGTTTTTTGCAGAAGTTAGGTCGTGGTTGTCCTCAAGGCTAGATCCATACGATTAATAGTTCCTTGGTCTCTCCATCAAGGTTGTCTTCCTTGTATCCTCCTTCACATGGTCGGGTAACAATCCGACAGTCTCCAGAGTTCCTACAACATCGACAAAATTTTGAATTTAATCCAAAATTCATCGGCAAATGTAATTGGAGTTGTTTTTTTTTAAGTAAAAAAGATTATAGTGGATGAGTGCAAATTGTGAGTGGAGACTTTCATGGAGGAAAATCTATGGGATACCTTTTACGTAGTAGGGAAGGCCAGGGGAATAATTAACAATTACTACTGGAGCACCACTAAAATTTACATTTCCACAACTTTGAAGACATCGCTCCAATTCTGAAAGGACTAAGTCTCACATGCCAAACTAGTAATTGCTTTTTCATTGTTTCGAAAAATAGAACTCAGTCTCACATACCACAGGAGCAAGGCGTTTTTCATTGTTTTGTTTATTTTGAAAAATATTATAATTTGAATTTAACAACAAATACGACAATAATTCCTTTAAAAGTTCTATTGGTTTTGTATATGTAGTGCTTTTTTAAAGAGAGGATGTATATATATTTTGTTAAAAGGTCACAGGGCAGGGTTGCGTTTGGATATAAAAGTAAAATATGTAAGGTGGTTTGATCAAAGTATTTTTTGGTTGAGTGTATAAGTCTTTATATATACATAATTTTTACTTATTTATTATAGGATTTGATAATGGTGTTTTTTTAAAGTTTAGGGTTCAAGAATTTAGGTATGTAATAATTTTAACAATGTAAAAATCTATAATTAATTATATTTGTTTATATATTTGGTTGAGTGTATAAGCATTTATATATATATGGAAATTTTTCTTATTTATTATAGGATTTGATAATGGTTTTTTTTTTAAGTTCAGTGTTGAAGAATTTAGGTATGTAATAATTTTGGCATTGTAAAATTCTATAATTAATTATATTTACTTATATGTTTAAGTTTTAAAGTAGATAACGCAAAAATTTATAATTAGTTATATTTGTTTGTATGAATATTTTGATTTT
This sequence comes from Picea abies, assembly GCA_900067695.1. Lineage (NCBI taxonomy): Eukaryota > Viridiplantae > Streptophyta > Pinopsida > Pinales > Pinaceae > Picea > Picea abies. Next base: position 32,710 of record CBVK0100097201.1, read on the forward strand.
GGATTTGTTTTAGATTACTAATTATTAATTTTGTTAAGATGTTTATTTTTATTGATTTTATTATATATTTATTTAGTTGACCAAAATACTTTAATTGTTATCAAAAAAAAATTGTAAACTCTATTAAAATAATTGTTTGTGATGGTTCATTCACTTTCCATTAATTTTAACATGAACTTTAACGAATTTAACATTGCTGTAAAAAAAACCCAGATGGAGTGAAACGTAGCACAGGGGAGGCCACACAACCCCCATGCTCAACCCAGACGCAGAATGCAACCAGAGTACATCCATCCTCCTCACTCCAGAGCACTTAGAGCTCATCTTTGAGATGAGGAGCTATATGATGGAGCAGCTCCATCGGCGCACCGTCCTTAGCAGCAAAATTGACATGTTGTTCGATGCCTTCTTGAACGCGCTAGTCAAGCAGAGATGCGTGACCTGCGTGCAACCCTTTGCATTCACTCCTAGAGACAACACTCCTCATGGTGGCTCTCCGGATGGTAGGTTCCACTGTTCAAACAACCCTCCTCATGTTTAAATTTTATCATCTCTCTGCGCTTCATTTGCATGGAAATGGCGTTTTTTTCTTGTCTTCCTGCTTAGGATTTATGTTCAGTTTGAATTATCAGTTTTTGAATGCATGTCTAGATAGAAATGTCAACATTATATGCTGCCACTTGCTCTGGTTTCCAATTGTGTGGCAGAGCAAGTGGTGGTTGCTACTTTTGGCCATAAGTATAAAAGGTTGCCACTTGTTTCGGTTTCCACTAGTTTGGCGGAACAGGTGGAAATCCTATGAAACAAATAAATTTTGTACAGTGAAAAAGGATTAATGAAACAATATCACTTTTTATTTACAAAAAAAAACAATGCTATAAAAAAATAATCTCTAAATCAATCATTATTAACATTTACAAAGATATACTCTTTAATTTTATGAAAATATAATGTACCCCTTCCATAAATTATTGGTGCCACTTAAAGGTGAGACATTATCAAAGCCTTTCCATTTTGTTGGATAGGGGTTCTTCAATAACATCGGTACACAAGAATCTGTGTTTTTTTACTAGTTTTCATTACACAAGGATTTCATAACATCCTCTCTTTCCTCATTTTTACTTCACAAATTATTTATTTTAAGTG
>CBVK0100097202.1:0-33849 GCA_900067695.1 Picea abies
AGTTGACTTAGGAAAAAAGAACAAAAGAACAAAAAGGTAACTCAATGAAGAATTAGAGCACTGGAGGTTGAGTTAAGGTTAAACCTAGGGGTTAAACTAACTCAACAGAAAAACAGAAAAGAAGTATAAAGGAAAGGCTAGGGTGCACCTTTCATTCATCTTGGATATTTGGTATTTTGCTTGTTGAGCTCTTGAGCACATAGTTTTGAGGGTTTTGAGATTACAAACCCTAGAGAACAACTCAGTGGTGAAAGATTCCACTCACCTTGTTCCAAGCTTGGTCTCAGGGATGAAACACTCCACCCACACCATTCTACACTCATCATCTAATCAGAAGAACAATAGGGTTGTACCAGCTAGGGTTTTCCAGCAGAGATGCACTATTGATTGAGGAACAATTTGATCCAACTTATTGAGAGAGCTTTGGGAAAATTCATCATTAGGGTTTTTCTTGCAAGACCTTGCTTATTAGTTTGGAGGATTTCTTGAGGAGTTACTACGTCCAGATTATTATTTGCAGGTTGGGACGGTTTTGAAGGAAAGAGGATGTCTTGGTGATTTAGTGATTCTCAAATCTAGGAGGCTCTACCTAAGATCTGATCTTGAAACTTCTCCTAGGGGTTTGTGATTGCCTGATCTACCATCCTAGAGAGTTTCTAGTGGTTTAGAGGCCTCATTCATCCAGGCCGAATTGTTGGTCATATTCAAGGTTTCAGGAGGGTCGCACTAGTTTAGGGTTTCAACAGTTGGAGGAGGAGGATTCAGTATTCAGGCTTCATACTTCAGGAGGGGGTTACCCTTGCCCTGATCAATCTCTTGGTGGCGTTTTGTAGCGTTTAGAAGTCTAATTCTTCAGGAGGGTTGAACCCTTGGTATTTGCATTCTTCAGCAGGACGTACCAGCAGCTTAAGGGTTAGGCTAAACCCTAGATTTTGTATTGAATCGTTCATCTTGCATTCAACCTTTGGGATGCTTATCTTGTATTTTCAATAGCATTTTGTAGCAGCTCATATTTGTCTCTTGAAGCCATCTGAAGTTATTCCAGATCTGCTTCTATATTGTATCAGGTCTTACTTCTCATAGTAGCAGGTCAGATCTGTGTTTCGTGGTTCCATAACTTATGTATTGGTGAAGATCTTGTATTGTATTGAATATTTCTTGATAAAACTAAACTGCATAATTGAATAAACCCTAAGGCCAAAACCTCAGTGGACAAACCTGCAAACACAAATAGTCAAATAGTTCATTTAGGGGTTAGTTATTGTTCTCAAGCGAAAAAATTGGCTTGGGAACATTACAATACCCGTCAATATATACATCTAGAAACAACATATAAATCTCAATGGTCATCACAGTATGACTCATAATCAAAGCATAAGCATATAAATCAACTGAAAATCATAATGTAACAAATTTTATACCGAATCACTTGCTCACAAGTGTCCTCAAAGAATAAGTCATTGTTATAACGTGATCAGTGGAACTGGATGTTACATATGCTTGCAATGGGGGGGTTAAATAGTAAGGTATGAACCAAAGGATATAAGCCTTGTAGACCAAAATCTAGAAGTCTTGAGGATATTTCAAGAAGTTGGTTGGTTGGTTTATTTTGACCATCTATAATGGTTTGATAAAAGGCATTGCACTGGAGTTTGCATGGTCGTTTAGGTTAATTGTTGCTAGAATTCATGGGATACACATCTTTGTTACAAAATACAACCCTGAATGACTAATGGGTTTACCATAGACTAGTGAGTGATGGTTTGAACAAAGAATAACGCTCGACACTACAAGACTTTATTTCTTAGTTGGGGATGATTATGTAACAGGGTAGAAAAAGGAGTTCAGTGCAACTCACTCAACCCTCCATGGCCCGATATAATGTTCTATAGACAAAAGTATCTGATGTGTGAAGGGAGATTTAATTTCTAGTTTGGATATCACTTCAAGCTATTGACTCATCTCGAGCACCAAAAACTCATTAATATTCCTTATTTCCTCCTATGGTTGTTGCAACACATGTCGAGAATGGTACCGGGTAGCAAGAACATAGAGGTGAGTTTGTCTCACCATGGGCTTATGTGTTAGTTTTACTGCATCTCAGATCTAGTATAATGTTCCCATAGTTATAAACAATTTACTCAAATTTAACTATAAACATAAACACCCTGAGGTGCCTAACTACTTTAGCATGGAGGAAAATACATTGGCAATTAGGTACACATGAATTTCAAGCTCAAAATTTCTTGTTCTTAAACTGTAACACCTAGGCTCCCGTACTAGGGATAATGGCCCACTTTTACATGAATCAAGAATACCAAAAATTCACTTACAATAAATTGCAAAAACCCTCCTTGGCTTTTGTGCCAATTTTGTACCAAAAACTGCCCTCTAACCTACTATTGTAAGAACCCACTTAGTTATCCTCAACATGTCCTCAAGGTTGCCTAAAGACTCCTATCGCATTCCTGTGACAACTCTTCAATCAACCTTTGAACTTTGTTGTCCAAGGTCAATTTCTTTAGACATGTTGTCCCTTCAATAATTCTACGGCCAACCTTCTGTCAACTCTAGAAGACAGCTATACAAGTATTCGTCTACTTATGGCCAGCTATCCAGCCCTCAAGACTACTCCACTATCCCTTGTTCAACCTCCAAAACTGCTACTACATGTCTATTGTCTCTTTTGGGGCTTATGACTGCTTTTCTTGGACAAGTCGCACCTTAGCCATGCCTCCCTTGACCCCTACAATTTCCTAGTTGCCTACGGCTGCCTTCCTTGGGCAGGGCAGGTCGCACCCTACTTGAGATTTCATTGATCCTTGTGGCTACAAAGAATAGGCCTAAATCCTCCTCTATCCTCACGGCTCCTTTTCTCTCCAAGACCTGGCCTCCTCAAGAGTCAACGACTGCCTCAAATGTCCTATAACATTCCACCCCTCTGCCCTCAAGAAAGACCTTCCAAAACACAAGAGAAAAGTCACAGAAATGAGGCTTAACGACCTCTCTCCATCATTGGTAGAAGACTCCTAAAACTGCAAAAACTTTCAGACCTACTTCTCATCCATGTCACTTCACTTGTATTTTGTCACAATGGCTTGATCTCTTACATATACAATTCCAATGGGTGTGTCAAAATCCCCTTCACAAATTCAACACAAAAATAGACTTTCTTGTGGGTGTGAAACCCCATCTCAAGCTCACAAATCCCATGAGGCCCTGACCTCATTCAAAGGATGATTTTGATGAAATGAAAGGCTAAACTGATGCCAATGGAAATTCCCACACACCTGGCACCTTGGGCACTTGTGGGAATGTCTCTCGAAGCTACAAAATCAACACTCCCTCTTAGCGAGGGAGGTATCCCATCCACCATCATCTAGTTGCACCTCCAATACTAGAAGTAGCTCTCACTCACATCCTGGGAGTGACTCAGTCTTGTGTACTGCATCTTCTCTCATAGTTTCACTCGAATCCTCCTAACTAGATACTCCCTTTGTCGTTGTAGGAAATGGGTCTATCAATTATGTCACTGGAACAAGTCATGTTGTCTAATATGTCTGACTAGTTGCATCCTCGGTCACTGGAGAAAATCTTGTTGTCCAATCTATCTGATTGGTTGCATCGTCGGTCATTGAAGCAAGTCCTACTTGCTATCACTCCAAGAAACGCTTTAAGGTTGTAAGTCAAAGATGCTTGGTAACTTAAAGTAAACTTGTTTTTGTGTTTTTGTATGTGTGGATCAATGGGATAACTCAATTACATTATGGTATTCAGACAGTCAAAGTGAGAATCAAATGAACCAGTGCTCTCAAGGATCAATAATCAGATGATGGCCTTTAAGTGGGTGAGAAAACAATGCTTATAAACCAAATACAAAGTGTAGGGTTTAATAAACAATGATAAGAAACTATTAAGCAAGTTATGAACTGACTGATGAGATGACAATGATTCTGCAATTAAAACAACTTGAATTAGAGTACAGAAGGAAAGATGAGAATTTGATATTAATAGAGAGAGAAAATTGTGATTTGTATTATCATATCAAACAACCTGTTTACAATATAGTATATTTCTGTATCCAAAATCGACCCCCCTGGTATCTCAAAAAGATAGGCATTTATAGCCTTTACAACAAGTCTCAGATCATAAAAAACTGGATCTAGATTTCCAAATTAAAGAAAGCAGAAAACTAACTAAATACAATAGGATATCTAAAAACTAGTTCCTAGGAATCGAACTGTCTTCATAGTTGGTCTTTGACACCTGGTCTTCAACATTTCTATGTCTCTTATGTGTCATGGAGGAAAAGACACATGTCTTCAATGGCTGGAAATCTTTCAACAACTTTGAACAAAGCTTTAGTTGACCAATTAAGCATTCACCTTCAAAATCTCCACGAATCTTCAAAACTAAATATTTCCTAATTTGGTGATTTAATCTTTTGATACTCTCTTATCCTTTAAATCACTCCAAAAATCACTTTGTTCGAGCTCAACCATTCAAATTTCTCATTATGCAGTTTCAACAGTTATTTTGCCTTAGGATTTGCTAATTAGCTATTGAAAGCTCTACTTTTCAACAGCTAATTGGCTATAATTTCGCCTTATGTACTGTTGAAAGCTATGTTTTGATAAAAAAGGAAACCTTTTGTATTCAAAACTGTTGTTCCATCAAAAATCAGTGTTCATTTGATTGCTCTCCCTGCAAATTTATAGCAACCTAGGCCAACACTTGTAAATCTGAACCTGTAAGCCACCGAAAGCTCTGCTTTCAGTGGCTAAAGATAGTTGTACAAACTGAAGTAGCCACCGAAAAGGCAGGCTTTTAGCAGATTTCTTCAAAGCTTCATAATTATGTTTTCTAAGCTTCTTGATCTTCAAGGCTGCTCATTTGATTTCTTTGTTGCGTTTCAATCAGGGTTCTTCATTGCCTTAACTTCCTGTGCTATCTTCATATCTCATACAAAGATAGGAATATCCTTGAACTTGTGATAATATCATTGTCAATGTACACTAACAGTGTGAGAATATTCCTCTGTTTTAAGCTGCTGAAAATGTAGTCTTCAAAATTGTTTACAAAAAGAGCTTTGATTTTCTTTTGTTGCAAACTAGGCATGCTAGATCCAAGAATCTAAACCAGAGGACCAATTGCATGTTGATTGATTGTGTTCCTCTGTAAGTAATCTTCCATAAATAAATGAGAAAGAAGATCTATTGCAAGTTGTTGCAATGCCTAGGATCTGTCACCTGTATTATTAATGCTCATGAAATCTAAAAATCCTGTCATGTCTGTGCATACAATTTTCTCCTGCATTTTCCTTTTAAATTATGTCCTCCATTTTAAAGTATCTTGAATTCCAGGCCTCATACCATTGATTTTTGGGCAGCCTTCAACAATGGCTATTGCTCGTCTATCTGTAACATGTCTGCTTCAAACTCCCCAGGAAATGTTATTTGCACATTGACATGCAGGCATCTGTTGTGGAAATCCCTTCATTGAGAAGAGAAGTGTTGGACATAGGCAGGATGGTGAGATTTGTAACCATGGTTTGGAAATTTGAGAATAACTCCAACCTTGAAATGAGAGCATTGCAGGAAGCTTGAGATCTTTGACTTTTCGTTTTCCAACATCTTCAGATACAAAGAATTTGTCTTTAGATGCCTTCATCAAAAAGTTGCAACAACAATAGATCATCTATTAGAAATCCTTTGAAACATCCTTGAAGCCACTTGCTTCCTGCACACTTGAAAAACTCCTCGATCCCTTGTATTCAATAGATTCCTTCTCTTTGTGAATTAGCACTCATTCTTTCCATGTGGAACAACTTTACATCAACACTAGCTCAAAAAGATAGCTAGAAGGTAATGGTATTGGGTTAAGCGTTGTGTTGGGCTTTAATGTTTGGCTTAGTTTATGACTTGGTAGATAGACTAGACTTAGGATAGAACACGTGCACACACCCCTTTTGTATTTTTTTATAGAAATTTTGTTATGAGAAACCATAGAGTAATAATCCCAAAGAAACCAACCAAAGGAAAACTAACCAAAAGGTTTAATTTGGTTTTGCAGGTTACAGGTAGATGATAGGGTTTCGAAACAAAATTTGGTGAATAAAACTTCATCAAGACTCAATGAAGATTTCAAAAGTTATGAACTAAGGCCAATAAGTAGAAAGATTTGAAAATTTGAACACAAAAATGCTAAAGACAGTTTAAAATTTTTGATGTTAAATTGATCGCTAACACTACTATCTAATATATCTGACCAGCTACATCCTCGGTCACTAAAGAAAAAACTATTGAATTGAGTATATCATCTATGGAAGGCATGAAACTCCTAGAAGCCTCCTACTCCTTAATCTCCGATTTGGCCTTCTCAACCCATGAAACATGTCTCTTGATCCTGGAAGATGCCTCTTTTCCATCTGAACCTAAGGGGGAATTCCCTCTAAATGACTGACTCTCTATCTATGACAATTGTCTCCCTCTGAGATTAGGCTCCCTCCGAGTCTAGACAATCCTTGAAGCCACTTGTTCCCTCTAAAATTGCTAATCTTCTCTAAAGTCTAATCTCCTCTGAATAGTCATGAGAAGCTACTCCTCCCTCATGGATTATGAGGGTTGACCCCCCCTGAACTCTGGATGCTTCTGAACCCGTACTATTGGTGAAGCTACCTACTTCATCACTAATGGAACTCCCTACTTCCTCTGTACCTGTGCTTCTGGTGGGGCTAGCTGCCTCACCACTTGTGGAGCTACCTGTTCCTCATCTATCTCCCTACTCCTACTGGTCACAACACGCATCAGTTGGCCCCTCAACCTATATAGGTTTCCCTCCCTAACTCCAAGGACCATCGTTGACCTGAAGCTAGATCGTTTGGGCATAAACAACACTTATCCATCTCGAAACAATGTGTGGTACCCTTTCTTCTCAATCTTCGAGACTAAGAAAACACTCCTCTCATGTTCTGGCACCCACAACACATTCAACACCGTCAACACTTCACTTGACTCAAATTTGAAGGCCATTGTACCAGATCCTTGCACTGCATGCTTGGTCCCCATACCAAGCTCCACACACAAGTATGATCCAATCTCTGTGAAGTTGTAAAATAACTTTTGTGCATATGTCATATGGCAAGATGCTCTGCTATCTACCAATTATGTCCTTCTACTGGAAATGATACCTGAAAGGGAAGAGACCACTAAGATCTCTCTTTGGAACTTGTCTACAACCTCATCAACCTCTGTTGTTGATGCATGTTTCCTTCTTCCCATTCCCCTCTTGTGTGGACACTGAGAAGCAAAATGGCCAAAGTCATGGCACTCAAAACATTTGATCTTACTAAGATTCCTTTTCTATATTGGTTCTGGAGATGTCCTCTCTAGGGAGAACCTTCTCTTTGGTGAACTTATTCATCCTAGAGAACCTCTTATGCCCCTCCTAACTCTAGCTGCAAGGGCCTAGTTCGGAACATTATAGTGGTATCAGAGCTCTGATCCTCCCATCCTGTGAGGATTAACGCATGCAGAGGTATAGTGGTATCTATATGGGTCGAAGGAAGAAACAAGCAAGTGAAACAGAGGCCAAGATGGAGGGTTAAGTGATGACGTTGAGCCCCAGGGCTTGGCTTTCTTAGCACAGGAGTTCAATAAATCCATAAACCAAACATAAAGTAAATTGGTCATCCACTTACAGGAGAACTATGATTCAAACCACAGAGGACAGGACGAAATCATAGAGACTTTGAGGAAGGTAGATGAGAACCTAAGGAAGGTGGATGATAACCAGTCAAGGATAGCCCAACTATTATTGTAGATGACTCACAAGGGGAAAGTTCCAGAGACGTATGAAAACAGGATGACTAGTGGATCTCACGGTGGACACAAGTATAATCTAGAATATGTCCCATATCATCAGTCTGAGGGAAGCCATGGAGGGGGCACACCACATGGATAGATAGGTAGCATGGATACCCTTAGACTGTACTTGCCCACGTTCACAGATGAACGGGCACAACATGAATAGGTGGATGACTTTGTTGAGTAGATGGCACGGTATACCAGGGAGTACAACGATTTGAGTATAACGATCTAGAGGCAGATGTCCCTAGATCAATACTGTCAACTCAAATTTAGAAACAATCCTAGGCCGAACCACAGGAGCAGTTATGAGTTTGAGTGTAGAGCGGGGAATATGGAGATTCCCTACTTTGATGGTACAACCAAGATGACAGCACATGCATGGGTACAAAAGCTGGACACTTATCTACATCTTAACCCCATGAGGGAGATGGAGGCCATAAAATTTTCCACCATGTAATTAGATGGCAAGGCTCATGATTGGTGGTATCATGGACTGACTAAACTAGGCCACAACCAAATAGGGGCATATACACAGAGTTTACTCAGAGACTCATTGACAGGTTTGACAAAGGGGATCCTGAGTTACATTTCTGGGAGCTCACGTAGCTCAGGCAGACAGGAACACCAGAGGTGCACATTGAGGAATTCCATAAGTTAGCAGTCATGGTACAGGTCGTGTCTCTGACCATACTCATGATGCTCTTCACTAAGGGGTTGATGGAACCCTTGAAGGGTTGGGTTAAGGATTTTAAGCCTACCAACCTACAGGAGGCTATCTGGAATACAAGAGACCTCGGACTAGCTGCAAAGCCAAAATTTGTGCCTAGACCACCTCTTAATGCAGGAGAAAGAGATCAGAGACCTCTAATGAACCCAGGAGGACATGACCCAAGGGGGTTTGACAGGGGAAGAGGCAAGTTGGAAGAGAATATCATAAGGGAATTAAGGAGGAAACCATTGTGCTACACATGCAAGGAGCCGTGGGACCCATCCCACAAATGCATCGGACATGGCCAAGTTCACTACATAAAGGTGACTTCAGACAATGAAGAGGAGGAGTATTTCAGCCACATTTAGAACATGGAAGCAAACACCACCAAAACTTCAGGTGAGGAAGCAACAGAGCATGACAGCATGACAGAAAAGAAGGCTACCTTGGCATCCATCAGTGGGGTGCCCAAATACAACACCTTAAGAATGCAAGGAGTCTTACAGGGGAAAAAGGTGTCAGTGTTGATTAATGGGGGAGACTCTCACAACTCCATTGATTCAGATTTACTATAGAGGAGGCATATACCCACAGTTGAATTTGAAGGATTCAAGGTGGAGGTAGCAGGTGGAAGCACCATGCCTTGTAACAGGTACATTCCAGGCATGAACCTTACTTTAGGGAGGCATGATTTGGTTTAGGATGTGTATGTGATGGACATTGCAGACACAAATATAATCCTTGGAGTGCAGTGGCTCAGTATGTTGGGGCCTATCACCACCAATTACAAGACCATGGAGATGTCTTTCACAAAGGAGGGTGGACAAAAGGTAGTTCTCTAAGGTATGACAGGTAACTCAGCCAAAGTTGTCACAGCCAAGAGGATGGAGGCCATTTTTAGGAGGGAAGAGATAGTGTATGTAGCTGAGTGAAAGATTTTGGCACGTGTTGAAAAGCAAGGCAAGGTTCACTACACACCAGAGATTCAGGAAATCATTGACATACACAGTAAAGTGTTTGGACCTATTCCACCAGGGATGCCACCGGATAGAGGATTTGAGCATATCATTGAGTTGGAGGAAGGAGAAAATCCAGTCATCACCATGCCTTACAGACATCTGAAGAAGTATAAAGACGAGATAGAGAAGGCAATCAAAGAACTCTTGGATATGGGGCACATCAGGCCGAGTTCTAGTCCTTTTTCTTCTTTAGTTGTGTTGGTCAATTAGAAGGATGGCACCATGCATATGTGCATTGAATTCTGGGCACTAAATAAGAAAACCATCAAAAACATGTATCCCATACCAAGGATTGATGAGTTGTTGGATGAGCTGCACGGGGCTGTCTACTTCACCAAAATTGACCTACATTCTGGGTACCATCAAATCAAAATGAGGGAAGAAGACATTCCAAAAACTGCTTTCAGGTGTCACTACAGCCACTATGAGTTTTTAGTGAGGCCATTCGGCCTAACTAATGCCCTAGCTACATTCCAATCATGTATGAACCATGTCTTCAAAAAACAGTTGAGGAAGAATCTCTTAGTATTCTTTGATGACTTACTCATTTATAGAAAGACGTGGGAGGAGCACCTTTGGCATGTGGATCAGATACTATCTATCATGGAGGAACAATCATTGTATGCTAAGGAGTCTAAGTGTGAATTTGGAAAGACAAAGGTTCTTTACTTGGGACACATCATCAGAGTTAAGGGAGTACAGGTACATCAGGAGAAGATTCAAGCCATAATGGAGTGGCCTACACCTAAAACCCTTACAGAATTGAGGGGATTTCTAAGCATGTGCACTTACTATAGGAAGTTTGTCAAGGGGTTCTCTCAGCTTTGTGCACCCTTGACTGATTTGACCTAGAAAGGAGCTTTCAAATGGAGTGAGGAGGCCTAATTTACATTTGAAAAGATGAAAAAGGTGATGAGCACACGCCCAGTCCTAGCCCTACCAGATTTCGACCAACCTTTCACCTTGGAGTGTGATGCCTCAGGAGAAGGCATTGAGGCTGTACTGATGCAAAATAGACACCCTCTTTCCTATGAGAGTTGAAAACTCAAGGGACCTGAGTTACTTTACTCCATATATGACAAAGAGATTCTAGCCATCATGCACACTCTGGCCAAATTCAGACAATACCTGGTAGGAGCATAGTTTGTGGTGAAATCAGATCATAACAGTCTTAAGTACTTATTGGAGTAGAAGGACTTAAATGAAAGACAACATAAATGGGTAAGCACAATACAGGCCTATGAATTTGACATTGAGTTTGTCAAAGGGAAAAACAACGTGGTGGCAGATGCATTGTCCAGAAGGCCATCCATTTATGCCATAATAGGTGTGTCAGTCGATTGGAAGGACCACTTGGTGATGGAATACTCAGGAGATCAGTTCGCTTGTCAAGTGATAGATGGGAAAATACAAGACGATAACTTCAAGGTCATTGACGACATCATCTATTATAAGGGCTTAATCTTCTTGGTGCAAGGGAAGAACTGTATTTTTGTTGTGGTGGACAGGTTGATAAAGTTTTCACACTTCTTCGCCATTGCTACGGACTTCAGTGCAGCACAGGTGGCCGAATTGTTCTTCAGGGAGATCTTCAGAGTTCACGGTTTACCCAACACCATTGCTAGTGACAAGGATAGCAGGTTCATGAGTACATTCTGGTAGGAATTATTTAGGCTAGTTGGTATGGCTTTGACTCCTAGTACTAGCTATCATCCTCAGATGGAAGGGCAGACCCAGATAGTCAACAAATGGGTGGAAGGCTATCTTAGGAATTATGTGGATAGGCAGCAAAAAACGTGGGTCAGATAGTTGCATTTGGGGGAATACTACTACAACACCACCCATCACATGTCCATAGGCATGACCCCATTCAGGGTGTTGTATAGTTATGACCCACTCTCTTTCGTAGAGATTGCCTTTGGTGATAACAGGGCCCTGATGGTACAGGATTGGGTACAACAGAGTCAGGATATCCTAAGGGAACTGAAGGATCATTTATAGAGGGCACAGAACCAATAGAAGGTCGAAGCAGATAAACATAGGGTTGAATGCACTTTTGAGGTTGGTGACTTAGTCTACCTGAGGCTCCAACCGTACATACAGACTTCTATAAAAAGAAGTGGAGCAAAAAAACTCCAACCATGTTTCTTTGGGCCTTACAAGATTAGTGGGAAAGTAAGGGCCATAGCTTATGAGTTGGAACTCCCACAGGGTAGCAGGATACATAATGTCTTCCACGTGTCATGCCTGAAGAGGGCCATCAACCAACACATCACTCCACTGGAAGTACTACCACCTCTAGATGAAGAGGGGTAGCTGGTGCTTGTACCTGAGGAGATATTGGAGGTTCGGGATAAGAATCTCCGCAAGAGAAGCATCAAGGAATTTCTGATCAAATGGAAGGACCTGCACGTTGAGGATGCCACCCGAGAGAGTGAGCAGGTGGTACGAGAAATAGGTTTGGAATTGCTCAAGGACAAGAAATTACTAGCAGGGGAGATTGTAATGTCCCCCACCTCTTAAAGAAGAGGTCTGGGAAGACTTAGTGGTCTATGCATCCCCACTAGACCATAGACTTATACAACATCGGGAAAAGTCAACCAAACTAATGTTATATTTTGAAGTTGACTTAGGAAAAAAGAAAAAAAGAACAAAAAGGTAACTCGATGAAGAATTAGAGCGTTAGAGGTTAAGTTAGGGTTAAAACTAGGGGTTAAACTAACTCAATAGAAAATAGAAAAGAAGTATAAAGGAAAGACTAGGGTGCACCTTTCATTCATCTTGGATATTTGATATTTTGCTTGTTGAGCTCTTAAGCACACAGTTTTGAGGGTTTTGAGATTACAAACCCTAGAGAACAACTCAGTGATGAAATATTCCACTCACCTTGTTCCAAGATTGGTCTCCGGGATGAAACACTCCACCCACACCATTCTACACTCATCATATAATCAGGAGAACAACAGGGTCGTACCAGCTAGGGTTTTCCAGCAGGGGCGCACCATTTATTGAGGAACAGTTCGATCCAGCTTATTGAGAGAGCTTTGGGATATTTCAACATTAGGGTTTTTCTTGCAAGACCTTGCTTATCAGTTTGGAGACTTTCTTGAGGAGTTACTACATCCAAATTATTATTTGCAAGTTGGGACGGTTTTGAAGGAAAGAGGATGTCTTGGTGATTCAGTTATTCTCATATCTAGGAGGCTCTACCTCATATCTGATAATGAAACTTCTCCTAGGGGTTTGTGACTGCCCAATCCATAATCCTAGACATTTTCTAGTGGTTCAGAGGCCTCATTCATCCGGGCTGAATTGTTGGCCATGTTCACAGTTTCAGGAAGGTTGCACTAGTTTAGGGTTTCAACAGTTGGAGGAGGAGGATTCAGTATTTGGGCTTCATACTTCAAGAGGGGGTTACCCTTGCCCTGATCTATCTCTTGGTGGAGTTTTGTAGCGTTTGGAAGTCTTCTTCTTCAGGAGGGTCGGACCCTTAGTCTTCGCATTCTTCAACAGGATGTACTTGCAGCTTGAGGGTTAGGCTAAAGCCTAGATTTTGTATTGGATCGTTCATCTTGCATTCAACCTTTGGGAGGCTTATCATGTATTTCCGGGAGCATTTTGTAGCAGCTCATATCTTTGTCTTGAAGCCATCTGAAGTTATTCCATATTTGCTTCTATATTGTATCAGGTCTTACTTCTCATAATAAAAGGCCAGATCTGTGTTTTGTGGTTCCATATCTTGTGTATTGGCGAAGATCTTGTATTGTGTTGAATATTTCTTGATAAAACTAAACTGCATAACTGAATAAACCCTAAGGTCAAAATCTCAGTGGCCAAACCTGCAAACACAAACAATGAAACAATTAATTCAGGGGTTAGCTAGTGTTCCCAAGCGAAAAAAATTGGCTTGGGAACATTACAATACCCGTCAATATATACATATAGAAACAACATATAAATCTCAATGCTCATCACAGTATGAATCATAATCAAAGCATAAGCATATAAATCAACTAAAAATAATAATGTAACAAATTTTATACTGGATCACTTGCTTGCAAGTGTCCTCAAAGAATAAGTCACTGTTATAACGTGATCAATGGAACTGGATGTTACATATGCTTGTAATGGGGGGTTCAACAATAAGGTATGAACCAAAGGATACAAGCCTCATACCCCAAAATCTAGAAGTCTTGAGGATATTTCAAGAAGTTGGTTGGTTGGTTTATTTTGACCATCTACCAAAATCTAGAAGTCTTGAGGATATTTCAAGAAGTTGGTTGGTTGGTTTATTTTGACCATCTATAATGGTTTGATAAAAGGCATTGCACTGGATTTTGCATGGTCATTCAGGTTAACTGTTGCTAGAATTCATGGGATACACATATTTGTTACAAAAGACAACCTTGAGCGACTAATGGGTTTACCATGGACTAGTGAGTGATGGTTTGAACAAAGAATAATGCTCGCCATTGCAAGACTTGATTTCTTAGTTGGGGATGATTATGTAATGGGGTAGAAAAAGGAGTTCAGTGAAACTCACTCAAACCTCCTTGGCCTGATATAATGTTCTATATACAAAAGTATCTAATGTGTGAAGGGAGATTTAATTTCCAGTTTGGATGTCACTTCAAGCTATTGACTCATCTCGGGCATCAAAAATTCATTAATATTCCTTATTTCCTTCTATGGTTGTTGCAACACATGTCGAGAATGGTACCGGGTAGCAAGAACCTAGAGGTGATTTTATCTCACCATGGGCCTATGTGTTAGTTTTATTGCATCTCAGGTCTAGTCTAATGTTCCCATAGTTATACACAATTTACTAAATTTTAACTATAAACATAAACACCTTGAGGTGCCTAACTACTTTAGCACAGAGGATAATACATTGGCAATTAGGTACACATGAATTTCAAACTCAAAATTTCTTGTTCTTTAACCATAACACCTGGGATCCCGTACTAGGGACAATGGCCCACTTTTACATGAATGAAGAATACCAAAAATTCACTTACAATATATTGCATAAACCCTCCTTGGTTTTTGTGCCAATGTTGTACCAAAAACTACCCTCTAGCCTAGTATTGTAAGAACCCACTTAGTTATCCTCAACATGTCCTCAAGATTGCCTAAAGACTATTGTCACATTCCTGTGACAACTCTTCAATCAACCCTTGAACTTTTTTGTCCAAGGTCAGTTTCTTTCGACATGTTGTCCCTTCAATAATTCTACTGCCAGCCTCCTGTCAACTCTAGAAGACAACTATACTAGTCTTCCTCTACTTATGGCCAACTATCAAGCACTCCAGACTACTCCACTAGCCCTTATTCAACCTCCAAAACTGCTACTACATGTCTATTGTCTCTTTTGGGGCTTACGACTACCTTTCTTGGACAAGTCACACCTTAGCCATGCCTCCCTTAACCCCTGGAATTTCCAAGATGCCTATGGCTGCCTTCCTTGGGCAAGTCACACCCTAACTGAGCCTCCATCAATCCCTGCGACTACCAAGAATAGGCCTGAATGCTCCTATATCCTCGTGGCTCCTTTTCTCCCCAAGACCTGGCCTCCTCAAGAGTCAACGACTACCTCAAATGTCCTATAAAATTCCACCCCTCTGCCCTCAAGAAAAACCTCCCCAAGCACAAGATAAAAGTTGCAAAAATGAGGCTTAACGACCTCTCTCCATCGTTGGTAGAAGATTCCTAAAACTGCAGAAAATTTCAGACCTCCTTCTCATCCATGTCACTTCACTTGTGTTTTGTCACAATGACTTGATCTCTTACATATACAAGTCCAAGGGGTGTGTCAAAATCCCCTTCACAAATTCAACACAAAAATAGACTTTCTTGTGGGTGTGAAACCCCATCTCAAGCCCACGAATCCCATCACAAATCCCATGAGGCCCTAACCTCATTCCAGGGATGATTTTGATGAAATGAAAGGCTAAACTGATGCCAATGGAAATTCCCACACACTTGGCACCTTGGGCACTTGTGGGAATGTCTCTCGAGGCTACAAAATTAACACTCCCTCTTAGCGAGGGAGGTATCCCATCCACCATCATCTGGATGCACCTCCAATACTAGAAGTAGCTCTCACTCGCATCTTGGGAGTGACTTAGTCTTGTGTACTACATCTTCTCTCATAGTTTCACTCCAATCCTCCTAACTAGATACTCCCTCTGTCGTTGTAGCAAATGGGTCTATGAATTATGTCACCGAAACAAGTCATGTTGTCTAATATGTCTGACTAGTTGCATCCTCGGTCACTGGAGCAAATCCTGTTGTCCAATCTATCTAATTGGTCGCATCCTCGGTCATTGAAGCAAGTCCTACTATCTAATATGTCCAACTAGTTGCATCCTCGTTCACTGAATAAAAAAGTGTTGAATCAACTGGATCCTCTATGGAAGGCACACAACTCCTAAAAGCCTCATGCTCCTTAATCTCCCATTTGGCCTTCTCAACCCATGAAAAATGTCTCTCGATCCTGAAAAATGCCTCTTTTCCATCTGAACCTAAGGGGGAATTCCCTTTGAATGACTGACTCTCTATCTATGTCAACTATCTCCCTCTGAGATTAGGCTCCCTCCGAGTCTGGACAATCCTTGAAGCCACTTTCTCCCTTTGAACTTGCTAACCTTCTCTAAATTCTAATCTCCTCTGAATAGTCATGGGAGGCTATGCCTCCCTCATGGATTCTGAGGGCTAACTCCCCCTGAACTTTTGATGCTTTTGAACCTGTACTACTAGTCGAGCTATCTACTTCATCACTAATGGAACTACCTTCTTCCTTTGTACCTGTGCTTCTGGTGGAGCCAGCTGCCTCACCACTTGTGGAGCTACATGCTCCTCCTCATCTATCTCCCTACTCCTATTGGTCACAACACGCATCGGAGGGTGCCTAAACCTATATAGGTTTCCCTCCCTAACTCCAAGGACCATCGCTGACCTGAAGCTAGATCATTTGGGCACAAACAACACTTGTCCATCTCGAAACAATGTGTGGTACCCTTTCTTCTCAATCTTCAAGACTGAGAAAACACTCCTTCTGTGTTCTGGCACCCACAACACATTCGACACCCTCAACACTTCACTTGTCTCCAATTCAAAGGCCATTGTACCAGATTCTTGCACTGCTTGCTTGGTCCCCATACTGAGCTCCACACACAAGTATGAGCCAATCTCTATGAAGTTGTCAAATAACTCTTATGCACCTGTCATATGGCAAGATGCTCCGCTATCTACCAACCATGTCCTTCTTTTGGAAACGATACCTGAAAGGGCAGAGACCACTAAGATATATCTTTGGAACCTGTCTACAACCTCATCAACCTCTGTTGTTGATGCATGTTGCCTTGTTCCCCTTACCCTTTGGTGTGGACACTGATAAGCATACTGGCCAAAGTCATGGCACTCAAAACATTTGATCTTACTAAGATTCATTTTATGTCTTGGTTCTGGAGATGCTCCTCTCTAGGGAGAACCTTCTCTTTGGTGAACTTCTTCATCCTGGAGAACCTCTTCTGCCCCTCCTGACTTTGGCTGCAAGGGCCTAGTTCTCGTCACTGCTACTCTTCATCATACCATCCATATCATCCTTGGAAATCAACCATGTCTCCTCCTAGATGGAATCAATCCATAGTCTGTCAAATTTTGGCAATCAATCTCATGCGCATAACCCCTACAAAAAAGGTTCCCCAGACCTGGGAAGGCCTCTCAATGCTACATTTACCAACTGAGAATCATGCACTGCCTTGCCAATGGCTGCAAGATGATCTCATATTTGAGTAAACTGAATAAGATAATTAACCATTATGTCTTCACTGGTCATCCTTACAATATGAAGTTGGTGCTTCAAGTGTAGCATCCTCCCTATATTCTTGTTTTGGTATAGACCCACCAAAGAATCATACATATTCTTGGCAGTTGCCTTCTCAACAATTTGAGGAATTGAATGATCCTTCATGGACTCTAGCAATACCATCTTGGCCTTCGCTTCCTTCTTTCTGTGAGTTGCCAAATCCTGTTGATTGGTAGGGGATAAGATCACATTCTCAACATGCTCTTTGAGGTCATTCTCTTCCAACAGAAGGATAACCCTTCCCTTCCATGCTCATAAGTTGGTTGTCCCTTCCAATTTTTGATTTTTCATAAGCTAGGTTAAGCATGTAGTTCATTTCGATTTCATCATGTCTTAACCATAAACAAGAATGTTGCAACAACCAAGATCACAAGAAGAAACACCAAGCACAAGAACACAAGATATATCCTAGGAAACCCTTCTCAAACAAGGGAGAAAAACCCAGCCAAATCTTTTGCTATAATCTTCAAGAGAAAGACCTTTACCAACAAGAATATCCTAGCGCACAAAAGGGTGCACAAAACCCTAGAAACCCTACCGCCCAAGAGAGGTGCGCAACTTTGACCAAGAAGTGTACTTGCTGAAATTTCCAAAACTCACAAGTGTGTGTGTGTCTACAAATGAAATATTTCCTCTTACTTATATTAGACTTGTCCTATCAACTGAAGTGTCTATTCACACAATAGGTCCAACTTCACTTAGACATATTAATTGTTTATTATTATAATAATTAATATTAATATTTACTATTAATATTAATATTAATTATCTTTTACAATTTATCTTTAGACACAATAAGATAGGGCTGACCTGTACCCTTTACACAATAACTAGGGTTACGAGTAGGTCTGACTCTTGAACAATAGATATAGCAAAGGATATGATACACCCACTAGTGCTCATCCACTAGGGGTCACATCCATAGGGATGCCATGGACTTAATTCATTGCATCACACAGATGAGCCAGGTCCTCACACGTTCACCTATGCTCATCCATAGGCACATCTTGCTCTATAGATCTGCTTTCCCACTGCCACCAACAGGAGGATCATATGGAGTCTTCTCATCAACTCTGTTGTTGTTAAGAGCAGGCCATCACATCATCTTCATTCTTATTCTCATGATGATGTGCCCAATGCTTTTTGGGATTTCCCTAACTCAACAGATCGCTCTTACACCGGATAATCATCTGGAGTTCTTCTCTCTCACGTCATGGAGGAGGCCATATGCATTCCTAGCCCCTCAGGCTGGAACCACGAACCCTTTATTAGGGGTTTTCTTTCAGGTTTGTAAGCTGAGAGTAAGACTTCACATCACTACTATATTCCACATCTCACAAGTTTGTAAGCTAGAGGATGTCTCCTATAGATGCATGCATCAACACTCCCTCTCAGCTAGGGAGGCATTCTCCATCATGGCAAGTCTCATACCGATGTACTCTGAGTTTTTTTTTTGGCTAAGGTCATCCATACTCCCTCTTAACTCGGAAGGAGTTCTTCACCAAGTAAATGTTTGTAGTCTGCTCAAGTGTAGGAAGGTACTGCAAGTATACAATCTTTCTTCTGTATCGTATCTCTAATATGAAGGTATTTCATCTCGTCGTGTTTTTGAACCATCAGGAAACACTAGAATCTCAAGGATCTTTACACATGACTCTTAGTTATCATCATAGGATTCATCTCATGGTCAAGTAAATCTGTTAGAAGTTTGTGAAGTCACATTGCTTCACACACTCACTGCTATATATACTCTGTCTCTAGTGCACTCAAGGCCACGGAGTTTTGTTTCCTGCTATGTCAGGAAACCCTGGAAGACTTCAATGTAGAACATCAACCAGATGTGCTTTTTTGGTTCACTGTACTTTCTGCTCAATCTGAATCGGAATATTCTACCAACTCAAGTTCGCATTGGAGGCATATCTCAGACCATATCCAACTGTATCTTGATACATGTTTTGTTGTTACCTAGTGAGTCTATCTCGGTTGACTCATCACATTCACTATATGGCATGAATCAAGTCTGGTGTTGACCAGATACATCAGTGATCCAATAAACCGTGGATTAGTCTTGTCTGAATCATTATCAATCTTCTTCTTTAAATCCATCACAAAGGATTTGCATTCTGTCATACTTTTTTAATATTCCCACTGTATATTTTCCTTTAATCAGGAAAATTTCATCAGTCCTTTGTCATACTTCTTGTCCCAAGAAGTAGTGTATTGTACTCAGATCCTTTATGAAAATCAGAAGTCAATGCTTGCTTGTTTTCAACAACAAGGCTTTCTGAATAAGTCATCAAAATCAAGCTCTTGTCATCAACACTGTAATAATATAGGTTTGGATAAGAAATACTTTTGTCGAAATCCAAATTCATCAAGAATCTGTCTATCAGATATAGTTTCCAACTCATGGAAGGTAGTACAAATAGAAGTGTATCAGGTTCATTGGGTCAAGTGTCTCATCATAGACAACTCCCTTTGTTTATGAGAAACTTATGTCTATAGATCTCATTTTTTTTTTTTAATTTCTCGATACTTTCATCAGTTGCATGCTTGATCTTATAGATCCACTTTGGAAGTTACCACAAACTTCCCTTTCTAGTCCCTGAATAATATATTATGCATCATTCCTTAAGATGTATTGGTATTCTTCTATTATGGCATCTTTCCATACGAGTTCTCTTGTTGCTTCTCTAAGACAAGGAGTCTCTGCATCAATGAAGTGGCTCATGGCTGAAGGATAGCTCGAAAAAAATCTCTTTTTGCTTTCTCAGAATGTGCCTTGAGAAGCTTGTATGTTTCTCTACCTATAGCAGAGTGAGTTTAGGTAGGCCTTTTATGCCCTACTGCAATATCTCTGAACATATCAACTGGAGCATCTGGATCAACTGGAATAATGTCTTTCTCCCTATGAAATATTGAAGGGGAAGAAGGTATAGTCTTATTGACAATCTCCATCTGAGATTCTCTGGATCTTTGAAAGATTATCTCTTCTTCAAAAACAATATTTTTTCTTGTCTCAATCTGTCTCTGACTAGGGATGTTGATCTGGAATGTCTTTGAAGATTCACTGTATCCTTTCTTTCTAAAGGATCTAGCTTGGACTTATTCTCTTTGGGTACGTGAAAATAACCTGGGCACCCAAATAACCTGAAGTGTTTCAATCTTAGGCTTCATTCCGGTGAAGATTCTTGTTCTGAACATATATTGTGTCATGCATGTTTCTACCCATGAAATCATATAAGGATTCTGATCATGCATTATTGCATTGATTGTCTCAAGGATGGTTCTATTCTTCCTCTTTCTCAAATAGTTTTGACTCCCTCTGAGTCAACGTGACTCCCTCTTAAGGATAAGCATCTTCCTTTGTTCTTGACCTGTCTGGAACAAGAAAACAAGAGGATCCAAAACAAGAATATCTCCTAAAGGAGAATAATGAGTACATCTCTAGAATCAAAACAATTTAAGGATTGTTAACACAGCTACAACGCCTACTTGTAATGTAGCAAACTTTAGAAATATGATTTTAGAGGAATGTTAATTACAACAATCAAACCTAGAGTCTTCGGGTGTGTTGCTTTTCTTCCAAGTCTCCTTCACTCAAGATAACAAGTGCTTTCTTCAACCTATCTTTTGTACTAGAACAATATTCTATCTTGACAGAAGGTTGGGTTAGAGAAAAAACTCTATGATCTCAACTTTAATCCATCTAATATCTTGATTTTAATTTTGACCAAAGGTTAGTATGATGGTCATAGCTTCAATATGCAATCTCAAAATAATGTCATAACAAGTAGATGCATATCAGAATAATCAAACCTGGATTGCATTATTCTTCTGAATGTGTTGGATCTTGAGATCCTTTTGGATCTATGGCAAGAGATCCCTTCTCCTGCAAATACCCTTTAAAGATTAATAGCTTAAACATATGTGAGTGCATACTTCTGATCGCACTTGCAGGTAGTGACACCATCTGGTGGTAGTGGTAATATTTACCAACTCTTAAAAGACTTCAAGGCTTACTACAATTGGTGCAACAACTGATACTTCAACTGATACTGCAACTGCTATTGATACTACAACTGATTCTGAAACTGCAACTTAGGGTTTTATGAAGAAACCCTGATTTTTCAAACTTCAAATTTTGAAATTTTGATCTAGGGGATAGATGCGTTGAGCTGAGGTGAGTAAGCTAGTGCAGACAGATTTATGAAAATCCAAATTTTACCCCCTCAAACTTGACCAGCAGATTTTTGGACTGGTGCTTCTGGTTTTCTGGTACTTCTGGTACTCTGGTACTTCTAGTTTTCTGGTACTTTGTGAAAACTAGGGTTTCACTTTCCGGGATATCTACCCACTGAAAAGGTGCGCTGAAGGTGCCAAAGAGTTCTTTGGGTTAGGGCACACTTTTCTATATGGCTTTGAGGCTGAAAATCTTCTTCAATAAAAGCCGTAATTTTCTTGTATGACAATAGTGGCGTTTTTCCTTTTGCTTGTGGAGAATGCTTGTGCAATGGGTTATTTCAAGACCTATGCTCTGATTCCATGTTGATTTTTCGTAAGCTAGGTTAAGCATGTAGTTCATTTAAATTTCATCATGTCTTAACCATAAACAAGAATGTTGCAGCAACCAAGATCACAAGAAGAAACACCATGCACAAGAACATAAGATATATCCTGGGAAACCCTTCGCAAGCAAGGGAGAAAAACCCAGCCAAATGCTTTGCTATAATCTTCAAGAGAAAGACCTTTACCACCAAGAATATCCTAGCACACAAGAGGCTGCACAAAACCCTAGAAACCCTAGCGCACAAGAGAGGTGTGCAACTTTGACCAAGAAGTGTACTTGCTGAAATTTCCAAAACTCACAAGTGTGTATGTGTCTACAAATGAAATATTTCCTCTTACTTATAATAGACTTGTCCTATCAACTGAAGTGTCTATTGGCACAATAGGGCCGACTTCACTTCGACATATTAATTGTTTATTATTATAATAATTAATATTAATATTTACTATTAATATTAATATTAATTATCTTTTATAGTTTATCTTTAGACACAATAAGATAGGGCTGACTTGTACCCTTTACACAATAACTAGGGTTACAGGTAGGTTTGACTCTTGAACAATATATATAGCAAAGGATCTGATACACCCACTAGTGCTCATCCACTAGGGGTCACATCCATAGGGATGCCATGGACCTGATTCACTGCATTACACAGATGAGCCAGGTCCTCACACGTTCACCTATGCTCGTCCATAGACACATCTTTCTCTACATATTTGTTTTCCCACTGCCACCATCAGGAGGATCATCTAGAGTCTTCTCATCAACTCTGTTGTTGTTCAGAGGAGGCCATCACATCATCTTCATTATTATTCTCATGATGATGTGCCCAATGCTTTTCGTAATTTCTCTAACTCAACAGATAGCTCTTACGCTGGATAATCATCTGGATTTCTTCTCTCTCACGTCATGGAGGAGGCCATATACATTCCTAGCCCTTGTCCCAGGCTGGAACCATGAACCCTTCATTAGGGGCTTTCTCTCAGGTTTGTAAGCTGAGAGTAAGACTTCACATAGCTGTTATATTCCACATCTCACAGGTTTGTAAGCTAGAGGATGTATCCTATAGCTGCATTCATCAACACCAAAATGTCCTCAAGCTTCAATGTGTTCACCATTTTGACCTTCCTGGAACAAGAACAACACTCTTCCAGTGTTGTATCCACAAATATGTCTCAAGATGATCCCCTAGATCCCAAGCTTTGATACCATGTTAGTTTTACTACATCTCAGGTTTGGTCTAATGTTTCCATAGTTACACACAATTTACCCAATTTGAATTATAAACATAAACACATTGAGGTGCCTAACTACTTTAGCATAGAAGAAAATACATTGGCAATTAGGTACACATGAATTTCAAACTCAAAATTTATTGTTCTTAAACCAGAACACATGGGTTCCTATACCAGGGATAATGGCCCACTTTTTTGTGCCAATGTTGTACCAAAATCTTCCCTCTAACCTACTATTGTAACAACCCACTTGGTTATCCTCAACATGTCCTCGAGGTAGCCTAAAGATTATTGTCACACACCTGTGACAACTCTTCAATCAAATCTTGAAATCTCTCGTCCAAGGGTAATTCCTTTAGACCTGTTGTCCCTTCAATAATTATTTTGCTAGCCATCTATCAACTATGGAAGACTATTGTACTAGTCTTCCTCTACTGCTAGTCACTTGTTCATCCCTCAAGACTGCTGCACTAGCCCTTGTTTAGCCTCCAAAATTGATGATATAGGTCTGTTGTCTTTTCAGGGGCTTGCGACTTCCTTTCTTAGACAATCCACACCTTATCCAGGCCTCCCTTGACCCCTGCAATTTCCAAGATGCTTGTGGCTGCCTTCCTTCGGAAGGCCACACCCTAACTAAGCCTCCCTTGACCCCTACTGCTACCAAGAATAGGCCTACAACCTCCTATATCCTTGCAGTTCCTTTTATCTCCAAGACCTGGCCTCCTTAAGAGTCATCGACTACCTCAAATGTCCTAGAACAATTTTCCCCTTTTCCCTCAAGAAAAACTTTCCCAAACACAAGAGATAAATCACAAAAATGATGCCTAATGGCCTCTCTCTATTGTTGGAAGAAGACTACCAAGATCACATAAAATTTCAGACCTCCTTCTAATCCATGTCGCTTCACTTGTGTTTTGTCACAATGGCTTGATCTCTTATATCGATAAGTCCAAGGGGTGTGTCAAAAGTCCCTTCACAAAGTCAACACAAAAATAAACTTTCTTGTAGGTGTGAAACCCCATCTCAAGCCTATGAATCCCATCACAAATCCCGTGAGGCCCCAACCTCATTCCAAGGCTAATTTTGATGAAATGAAAGGCTAAACTGGTGCCAACGGAAATTCCCCCATGCCTGGCACCTTGGACACTTGTGAGAATGCCTCTTAAAGCTTCAAAATCAACATTATGAAACTAATAGTGCTTGATGCTCTTTCTAGAACAAATCATGGTTGGGAAACCTTCATATACCTTCCATTTCCTCGAGAAGAACAACAAAATGAGCCTTTGGAAGAGGAGAAGGGAATACAACCTGCAAAATATATCGAGGTTACGAAGGCCATGGAACTAGTTCATAAATTGTAAAAGAATTCACAGGTAGCTCATCCAAAAGAAGAAAAAGATAGTGTTACTCGAGGAGTCTGACTCCTTTTGCCAAAATAATTAAGTGTCATAAAACAAAGGCAAGCTTAGTTTCACAAGCCACATAAGCTACAACATAACAGTCTATTTGGTTCCTTCATCCAATCTTTGATGCTAATCAATCTCAGTTCACAGTGTGGCTCCCATCAATAAAAAAATTCATGAGAATGCTCTGGATGAGATGATATGATGGAGAGGTCACCTTACACATAATTTTTTGTAAGGCATCTAAGTAAAGGCTCATTAATCCTATTTGTGTCAGGGGATAAACATCATAATCAAATTCAAGCCCCCCTCTAAATTGGGCCTAATGACACAAAATCTTAAATGTGGTTTGGATTCAGTGTCATGGTACCTCCATGATGAATGGGACAAAAGAGTCATCAATGGGGGCATTAATCCCAACAACATTATCCTCGACAGGGAATTCCTCCATGATGAATGGGACAAAAGAGTCATCAATGGGGGCATTAATCCCAACAACATTATCCTCGACAGGGAATTCAATGCTAGTCTAAGAGACTTTAGCATAATCTAGTTAATTGTGCACAATGAAATGATTCTAGCAATTTATTCTTAACTCAAATTTACAGGTTTTTTTCCTTTGATTTGGGGAACTTTTAAAGTTGTAGATATTCTTAAGTCAACACTTCTTCATAATACATTTTTTAAACCAAAAGGAAAAGGCACCTTGCAAAATAATTACCTTCAAAACTCAACTGAATTTTAGTTGTGGGAATGCACAAAATTTTCCTCTATACATATCTAATTCCTTACATTTTCCATGAATGCACAATGGTTCAAAGTACATTCCAAAAGTGGATTTAACCTCAAAATTCGAGGTAAATTGTAGCCTCCAAACTCTTCAAATGGGGGAAGGTTCGGAGTACAATCTAGAAGTGGATTCAACCTCAAAATCTAAGATGAACCACAATCGCAAAAATCTTGAAATGGGGAAGAATAGAATGTGAACTAAGTATGGAACCTATGTTGTATTTAGCAACAATTTTTTTTATTTAGATCACAAAATCATGGTGCAATTGATCATATTTGAGGTGCTTAGTTTTTTATGATGCAATCCTTCTTCAATGTTCTTGTGAATTCACTTGACTACCAAGTTCCTTTTCTTCTCCATGCCCCGATGTTAAAGAAGTGCACACGTGTATAAAAACATGCACCACATAAACATGTTTTTTTCCATGTTACAAAGCCCATGGAAAACCCCCAAGTACTTCCCCTCATTTCAGGGATTTCACTCAAGGCAAACCTTAGAATATTTAGGGTGCAAGGTTGGTCAACAACAAGGCTCAAAGCCATTACACTAATATACTCGTTAAGAGCTCAACATGTCACATGCGGGAATTGAACCTGCGTGGGGAGGATAACAATCATTCCTCCCAACCACCCAAGCTAAACCCAATTGATCGCCATGTAAATATGTAACATGACACTTATTACAAATTTACCTTAATATAATAAAACAAACTCATGAATATTTAAGGTAGACACTGCTTGTTAACTTCTAGAAAACATTATTTCTACGTTCCAATGCAAAAGGGTCAAAGAGTTGTGAGCTTATATAACTTACATGTATCAATAAAGGGCCATGACCTAGATCTGATTATAAACTTTTATTATGATATCCTATAAGGCACACAATTTTGTGGCATTGAATTTTATTCATATCTAGTTATGCACTACTTCTATTCATAGAGTAAGGGATGGATGACACTTGTGTCAGTTGATGAACTACCTTCTATTCATATTTTTTTCCAATAAAGAGCATATGAACAATGCAAGGGTGGTTCTCTTAACCTTTTTAAGAGCATGGATCCATTTTTAACCCATGATTTCTTAATCACATAGGGTGGTTTTTAAAACTTGTTAAGTGTATATATCCCTTTTAATTCTATATTTATTAAGCATGAAAACTAATTGATGTGTGTGTGTATGTATTCAATATTTGATAGCATACGATAGTTTTTTTTTTTGTGTAATTAATTTCACAAATACATGTTACATATCTTATCAAAGCAAGTTGTACAATCTTTTTTTCTTTTTCTTTTTTCTTTTGTTTTTTTTAATATTTTACGCTTAAGAGTAGTGATTTAAACTATCTATTATGTCAAATATGTTTAAGTTTGCATGTGGACCCATTCATAGAAACATGCATCAACATCAAAACACTAACTATTCAATGTGAGATATTACAATATTTAAAAAATGTATCACAAGCTAGGAGAGCATCTCTTTGGCAAGTAGTTGTAACTTGTTGTTGGGGTATTTATTTAATTGAAGTTTCATAGGACTTGCACATGAGCTTATTCATAAAAACAAGCACACACACTAGCACTAACAAGCAACAACTATTGATGTCGAAGATTGCGACGTGGTAGAAGCATTTCACGAGTTACAAGAGCATCTCATTGACTAAACAATCATGATTGGGGATACTTATTATGCCAAAGTCACTCAGGACTTGCACTTTGCATAATCTAGAAATACAAGCACTAGCACTAACAATAGCACAAGAAGGGGAGGCAGGTGCGGGGTGGTTCTCTTCAAACCCGGAGGAAAAATAATCTTGAACTATTGTAGGAATCTAGGGAAGGACACCAATACTAAAGAAGAGGCCTATGCCCTTCTAAAAGGTCTTCAACTGACAAACCTGGGACAAATTCAAAATCTGAACGTAGTAGGAGATTCAAAGACTATCATAAGAATGATGATCCAGGGCTCCGAGCCAAAAGATTCGAGTCTACAAAGGGTAATAGACAAAATTTGCCTTTCCACGAGTATTTTGAAGACCAAGTTCTTCCATGTCCTTAGATGCAATAATGTTGAAGCAGACAAAATGGCCAATTTGGCCATCGAGAAACCACCCAGAACCTTAGGTGTGGAGGATGAGAAAGGATTAGCCTCCCTAGTATAATGATCGCTCATAAGACCATGAGCCACCACGCTAAGGGGACAGGAGAGGACACTTGGAGCTCCAACATGAGTCTTGAAAAGTGGAGGCGATAGCTGGCATGAGTAATGATATGATCTCTTCGACAGGGTTTAAATCATGCTAACGAGAATTGACATGAACACTTCATCATGGCGTGGGATGGTTTTATCATCTGTCCAGCCGAGTTCGTGGGTAATAGACCCTCGAAGCCTTTGAATTAGATGGGCTGAGCATGTATCAGTCCTGAAGCAACGTGGAATCGCCAGGATGACGATGGGTTCAATCCTTGGATTGGGTCTATGAAGGGTCTAAGTAAAACGTTTCAGGTAGATTCTAAGATTTGGTTGTTTGACATGAATTATTTAGTGATTGTTTCTTGGGGAGTTTTTTCTCAGTGATTCGGGGCAGCCTTTCTTTTGTGGTTCTCTCGAATTTCCCATGAGCCTACTCTGGACTCTTCTCCCCTTGAATTCGCCTCTACGTCCTTTCTGAACCACCTTGTTCGGAATTTCTCAACATGGCTACATATGAGCATAACCTCTCCCCCTCCCAAGTTCAGAACCTTTGTCTTCATGTCAACCTATGCTTGGAGTGCCCTCCCTCGCCTCTTGCAGAACCACCTCCCTCTTAGCATCATGGACAATAGGCAGAAGGCACATAATGAGCCAAGGGCCATGAAATCGTAGGATTTTTTCGCAGGCCAAGACCAACATGACCCAAAGAAAGATTGTGTAGGGTGCCAAAGGCTGAGAATTCATATTGGAGCAATCAGTTCCACATTAACCTTCGAGCTTGAAACTCTCTCTCAACACAAACACCTAATTGAAAGATTGCAGGATGAAGTATTCACCCAGTGCAGCCAAATTGAGGACCAACGCAGTCAAATGGAGAACATGCAAGGTCCTATGGATCAGATGGAAATAAATCATCAACAACCCAACACCCCAGACAACTCCTAGGAAGATTCTTGAAATCAAACTTTAGCCACAGTGAATCAAGTTCCAGACCTCAATGAGCCAACAACAAACCCAATTTGGGAGAAACATGGAGAACCAGAGGTAAAAAAGGAACCGGGTAGCTGATTCTGTAATTTTCAAATGTCATGTTTTGTTTTACGATGTACATAAATGGAGTTTTCTATAGGTTGTATTCCTCGAAATACAATAGAAATGTTATAGTTAGGAAAGTTGGCAACACAGTGGACACAAATTTTGTAACAATAGTCTCAAACTTCAAAGCATCTATATGCCGAAGGTCTTTAATGACCCCTTTTTTGTACTACAGTGGATTTATCCACACCTTTTTAATATAAATTTTCCCAGTTCTTGTTAAAAAAAAAACAATAGCACAAGTGGCCCATAAGGAGAAAAATGTGGTTATGAAGACTTGAACATTACTTTCACCAAGCTAGCAACCACCCTTTGACACCTCCCTTCTCTTGGTGTAATTAGGTAGTTAATTTATCTCAATAGTACTAATATATTACAAAATTGGCATGTTCTTGAGTTTCCCATGTTTAGTTTTTGAATTGGCCTCATAAGTTTGACTTGGATAATAGAAGTTTGGGATTGGCAAATGGTATGCTCCCTCTTTCAAATGTTCATAATTATGGTACTCCTTTATTATTGGTGTAAGTAATTAACTTGCATTGTCCTCTACCAACTTTAACTCATGTGTAGCTCTCATAGTGCTATGTGAGATGATTTCTAACATAGTGAACCTATGCAAACAAGAGCATTCTTTGTATGTTACAACCTCTAGCATGTTCCCTCAACTCAAGCTTCCTTATATGGCTTCCTCCCCACTACCTTTTCATTGGAGTCCAAGCTCCTACTTAAACATGGCCTTTAATGTGGATCCTACAGAGTGCATGGAAATTAGGGTTTGAATGTCTAAAAATAGTTGCCTCTCTTCTTGTCCACCTTCTAATTGCAACATGATGCCACATAAATAGAACCATAAGTGGGTGTTATATTTTTGCAAGTTCAGAATTTAATAAAATTGTTTTGCCTCTTTTATTTATCAACATGTTTATCTAGCTCGATGAGTAAAGTCCTCTTCATGCAAGACCAATGTTTATCTTGATACATCATATATTTGAAAAGGTGATACAAACCTTGTTGCTTGAAGGAGGTTGCCTTTGTATCCTTTGAAGGGGTCCTTACAATGTTCTTTCTATAAATTCAACATACTAGCACAACCACTTACTATGTGGTTGGTGTATGTCGATTGGGAATCCCATTTGATATACCTTGTTCACCATGAACACGAAGACCATGCTAACAAATACATCAATTACATTGAGGAGACCTTGCAACAAGCCCCATTGTACCCTGAAATCCCTATGGTTATTGCTATTAACATCATCAACATCAATTACCTCATGTCCAATAATAATGTCTTACTGCCTTCTCCTTGTGTAGTGCATTAAGAGATGACAAACAATTGAATCTCATGTTGTTAAAGCTTGTATATTGGCATTGCAAAAGATGAATATTCGGAGACAAAGAACTCAACAAAGACCAAAAGATGGAGTGTCAAATTTTGTTTTTCTTCATATGAGATATGATCAATATATTATTACAATGATGAGTGTTCCATATATAGAGAACATATGGTGACCATCCATGAAAGGATGCGTCCCTTGAATAATCAATAACTATTTATTATTATCATTTACTTATTATATATAGTATTTAATAATCAATAATTATATTGTTAATTATTAATTTAAGAGAATGTCTTCCCGATGTTGTCCAAACATCAACACTCCCTCTCAATGAGGGAGACATTCTGCATCATGCCAAGCTTGTCTCTGAAGTATACAAACTTCACCCTAGATGCATGACACTTGTCTGTCAATCTTGGGAGACATCTCTCTCCCACCTGAACTAAGGAGAAACTCCTTCTACAGCTCTCCCTCTAAGCTAATTGACTCTCTATGAGATCAGGCTCACTCTGGATCCACATGTAATAACATATAACATCTCGAGTCTTTATCATTCCTTGTCAAATCACCATGAATAGGAAAAAGACCACACCAGGATCTTTCACCACACGTACACACCTATGAGTGAATGTCATCCTGATGCTAACTAACATGTGGAAAGCACTTCAAGCACCTCAAGTCCATATTATTCCTTGTCATGATCAAGGAAGGACTACGCCTAGTCCCATTTACCACAAGTGCACATTTATGATAAATGTATCCTATCTCCCTTGGTTTGCAACCCAATCTAGGAGAAGGTCCACTTGATGTTAAAACATCAACACTCCCTCTTAGCTAGGGAGGTATCTTTCCACAATAGTACACAACTACTATCCATTGGTAGTGGTACACAACCACTGTGAGTAACACACAACTATTTTCTAGTGACACACAGTTACTGCCAATGGTGCACAACCACTGTAGTAGTACACAATTACTTTCTAGAGACACACAATCTCCACCAGTGGTACCCAACCATTGTAGTAGCAAAAGCTCTGTCACACATGACACTCCCATGTGGACTTCTAGAGACTACTCCCTCTAGAAACACTAGGGTGAACTCCCCATAATGTGTGACGTCAAGGTAAACTCCTTTGACATGTCCTTATGTTCTCTCCACAAGGGATGTGTCCTCATGTGCTCTCCACAAGGGACATCGGGCTATAAGCCCAAACCCACTTATCCCTTATTCGATAAGTGTCCCACTTATCCCTTCTCGAATAATTGTCCTCACAGATCAGCTCAACTTAGTTCACAGAGGAGTATGATCTAGAGAATGTCAGTCACACATAACACTCCCATGTGGAATTCTAGAGG
This sequence comes from Picea abies, assembly GCA_900067695.1. NCBI lineage: Eukaryota > Viridiplantae > Streptophyta > Pinopsida > Pinales > Pinaceae > Picea > Picea abies. The sequence continues at coordinate 31,448 of CBVK0100097202.1, forward strand.
CTATTCGATCTAGAAGCACTAGGGTCAACTCCCCATAGTGTGTGGCATCAAGGTCAAATCCCTTGACATGTCCTCATGTGCTCTCCACATGGGACGTGTCCTCATGTGCTCTCCACAAGGGACGTTGGGCTATCCCTTCTCGGATAAGTGTCCTCACATATCAACACACTTATCCCTTCTCGGATAAGCCCAAACCCACTTATCCCTTCTCAGATAAGTGTCCCACTTATCCCTTCTCGGATAAGTGTCCTCACAGATCAACTCAACTCAGTCACAGAGGAGTACGATCTGGAGAATGTCTCTGGAAGCTACAAACATCAACACTCCCTCTCAGCGAGGGAGGCGTTCTTTGCCACGCCAAGTCTGTCATGGAAGTACTCGAACTTCGTCATAGTTTGGTAAGAACATCAATAACTTGCTCATCTGTAGGAAGGTACTACACCAATACTTCCTTCGTCTGCACCATATCTCTAAATAACAATGGAATCCATCACATGTCCAAATAAATCTACAAGGAGCTTGCGAAGCCACACTGCTTCGCAGACTACCACACTCAATGCAATGTGCTCTGTTTCTGCGATGCTTAAGGCCACATAAGTATGTTTCCTGCTACAGTTAGAAACCATCATAGATCCCAAAGTGAAGCAACACCCAGAGGTTCTCTTCCTGTCCATTACACTCCCTGCCCAATCAAAGTCAGTATATCCCTGCAATCTCATGTCAATAATGGAAGTATATCTCAGACCATGTTCCACTGTGCCTCACATGTATCTCAACACATGCTTCACAACAATCCAATGTGTTTGTCTCCACTAACTCATAAACTGGCTAAGTGTACTCATTGCATAACAAATATCTGGTTTGGTGTTAACCAGATACATCAATTATCCAATCAACTATCTGTACATGAATGATCCCGTAAGTACCCAAAGATTAATTTGGTTATAATCCATCCACATAGTATTTGACTTTGTTAAATTGTTCCTCCATAACTCATGTGATTCTTTGCATAAATATAGGTAGAAGTAAATATGCAATACATTCCTCATATTTAGGTAATTAGATATTTTTACTAGAAATCACTGCCCACCATAATTTATGGAATTCTTTCTATAATTTAGGTATGAGTAAAAAGTAAATATGTTGTGCATAGAGATTGTAACAACCCCATACATTTAACACTCCCAACATTTTACTCTACTCTCATTTTCCTGAGCCTGTGAAGGATTCAAGCCAGTCCTGATACCATGTTGTTTTTCTTCATATGAGATATGATCGATATATCATTACAATGATGAGTGTTCCATATATAGAGAACGTATGGTGACCATCCATGAAAGGATGAGTCCCTTGAATACTCAATAACTATTTATTATTATCATTTACTTATTATATATAGTATTTAATAATCAATAATTATATTATTAATTATTGATCTAAGAGAATGTCTTCCAATATGTACAAATCCCTAATTAAAGGGAAAAAAATGGTACTATATCAATAAAACGAAATAGCAACTTGCACAACTATCTAAGTTGGATTCTAAGAAGTTTCAGAGCCAAATTCTAAACCCCAATACCAAATAAAATAACGTGATTCCCTTAAGTGACTGGAATTCCTACCTTAAAAGTCTTTATGAATTCCCTACAAAGGATGAAGTTTTTTCTTTAGATGACATAGAGTTTGGAGTTAAGTGACTTGCAAATGGGAAAGCTAAGGACATTGAAGGCTACCAAGATGAATTTTTTTAAATCGGAGGGCCTATCCTTATCCCTCACATACAAAAGCTCTTCAATTTAGTAGTCACGTAGGGCTTTCCTAAACCATGGATGAAAAGCCTCAGTGTTTCTATTTTTAAAAATGGGGATAGAAACAAAACATTCCCTCTAATTATAGGACCATTATGATTGTCCCAATTTTAGCCAAGATTTAAACAATTATTTTGGAAAATAAGATTAGCCTTTGAACAGAAAGTCACAATAAAAGAGATAAAGGCCATGTCGGTTTTAGGAGGTATCATTTAACTGTGGACCATGTTTTTAACTTTAGGATCATTACAGAGGATTTCCGTAATACTAAAACCAACCTTTTTTGTTGTTTTGTTGACTTTAGAAATGCTTTTGATATGGTTCATAGGAAAAACCTTTGGAATAGGTTGGAAGAGATTAAAGTTCCTCTTGACTTGAGGGATACTGCAATAATGATGTATGAGAACGTGATTGCTAAGTTTAAAAACACCAAGGGTTGATCGAAAGAGATTAACTGCAATATTAGAGTCAAACAAGGTTGTCCCTTGTCCCCTACCCTTTTTGGCATATACATTGGTAAGTTAGAAGATTGCTTGGAAAAAACAAGTTGTGTTAGCCATACTCTGACTGGTAAAGTCATCAATCTTCTTCTTT
>CBVK0100097203.1:0-33830 GCA_900067695.1 Picea abies
ATTATAACCTTTGAGACCATATTTATATCCAATAAATATACACTTTTCAGCCTTCTTATCTAGATTACTCTTGTTTTCCTTTGGAACATGAACATATGCATCACAACCAAATACCTTGAGATGTGTGAGAGAAGGTTCCTTACCAGTCCATACCTCTTATGGAGTCTTGTCATCCAACGTTGAAGAGGGTGATCTATTGACCAGGTAACATGCAGTACCCACTACCTCTGCCCATAATTCTTTCCCTAACCCGACACCACTGAGCATGCACCTTTCTTTTTCCATCAGCGTCCTATTCATCCTTTCTACAACTCCATTCTGCTGAGGTGTATATGGAGTAGTCTTCTGCCTTGCAATACCGCACTTCTTACAAAATTCTTCAAATTCATTCCTGCAAAACTCTCCACCATTATCTGTCCTCAACACCTTAATTTTTTTCTCTGTTTGATTCTCAACAAGATCCTTAAACTCTTTAAACATGTCAAAGACTTCAGATTTCTTCATGAGGAAGTATATCCAAGTATTCCTCGAGAATTCATCTATAAATGAGATGTAGTACACATATTTTCCCAATGATGGGACTAACACAGGTCCAAAAACATCACTATGAACTAGCTGTAAAATTCCTTCTGCCCTCGTTGCACCAGAGGGGAATCTTACCCGATTCTGCTTCCCATATAGACAATGTTCATAAAAATAAAAATCCAGAGAGCAGATAGACATACCTTCAGCCATACCTTTACTGTGTAGTAGTCGAAGACCCTTCTCTCTGATATGCCCCAGTATTTGATGCCACAGCATAACCTTTTCTCTGGAGACTGTAAGAATTCTTTCTTCTTCAACTCCAATATCAGGAACAATGGAACTATTACACCCATTGCTAATAGTGCTTCCTTGTAGCTTATACAGAGTTCCAAACCGAACTCCCTTCAACAACACCATTGCTCCTCGAACCATCCTGCAAGTTTCTTTTTCAAATATTGTTTTTACCCCTGCATCATCCATTTTTCTTATAGAAATCAAATTTCTGGCCAAACCTGGTATGTACAGAACACTAGACAGTGTTCTAATCCTTCCATCTATGAGCCTCAACTTGAATTTTCTTCATCCTATGATTCTGGTTGTCGAATCATCACCTAAGAAAACATTACCTCCATCATACCTTTAATATTCACAGAACCACTCCCTGTGGGGAGTCATATGAAAGGATGCACAAGAGTCAACCAACCATGCCTCATGATCTACATGTCTGCTTGAAGAAGCCAAGTACACATCCCCTCCTTCCTTGGAGGTCGTTTATTCTGTAGAAAGATATTCTTCAGATCCCTTCTTTTTCGCAACTTTGGATCTATACTGCTTCTTGTAGTGCCCTTCTTTTCCACATCTCCAACATACCTTTACAAACTTTCTAGTATATTTAGATCTACCCTTAGACTTAGATCTCCCACTTGAGAACTTAGATCTATTTCTTTCCTAGGATAGTCCTCTTGCAAATTATGTGTTTGTGCTCTGTCCTTCCATATTCTTCCATCTCATCTCCTCTGACAACAAAGATGAGACCACTTCATCAAACTTCAAGGAAGTTGTATAACTACCTATGGCCACAACCAGACTATCCCACGAGTCTGGTAAAGAACACAGTAAACTGATACATTTATCTTCATCTGAAATTTTAATCTCAATAGACACTAGCTGACTTACCACAATATTGAGGGTGTTCAAATGATCTGCCACTGAGTCTCCATCTCTCGTCCTTAGTTTATATAGCTTCTTTCTCATTAATAGTTTATTCACTAGGGACTTAGACTGATACAACTTCCCCAATTATCCCATAAATCCTTGGTTGTAGCTTCCTCTAACACATTCAATAATATTGAATCTGAGAGACACAGTCAGATTGTGCTCTTTGCCTTCCGATCCAAATTTTTCCAGTCATTTGTTGAAGTTCCTGTAGGTGCAATACCTAGATCTACCGTGATCCACTGATCTCTGTCCACCAACAGATCTTCCATCTTGATCTTCCACATCTCAAAACTTTGCCCATTAAACTTCTTAATCTCCATTTTCGAATTGCTTGCCATTTATTTTCACTTGAAAATTCAATACCACAGATCTCCCACTGTAACAAGGCTTATCACAGTCCTGAGCCGAACCCTTAACCAAAAAGGCGTCCTCCTGAAGCCAACAAAGCTCTGATACCAATTTATATTTTAACCTTATATAATATTTACTGCAAACAAATTTTCAGTAAAAGAACAGAAAAGATACAATGGCAAATACAAACATTACACATAGATTTTTCCCCTGGAAACCCAAATTGAGAAAACTAGCATATTTTATATTCGTTCATGATGATACATTTTTTACAATACAATATACATATAGGAGCCAACGGCATCCAAAACCCTAACCCAATGACCCGAATTAGTCAACAACCCTAATTCCTTAACCGGAAATAGAAAACCATCGACAAAAAACCATGTGTCGAAAAACCACCTAAATATGTGACACGTTTTTTGAGGCAGAATATAACACATACCCAACACCACAACCAAGCTCCAAGCAAAAAATCATTTTAGTTCAAGAACAAGTTTCCATATGTTGTTGTGGTTAAATAACCAAATCCTTTGTTTTGAACGCAAACGCCAAATATTACTAAGTTGGCCTTCAAGGCATGGCTTGGAACATAGCCACTTGTATCCCATGGCTGGCTTGTATCAATTAAAGGCAATGGCCTTGCCCCATTTCTAGTCTTGCCTAGGCATGTGGGGCACTGGGAGGCCAAGCTTAAGTTATAAGTGGTCCGAAATGGGCCCCTAATTTTGGTCCACCATAATCCTGTAAGAATTACTCAACGAAATTATTGTTTTAGGTCAAACCATAAATCCAAGTTTTGGTAAGGCTGTAAAAAGTTTCATTGGTGGAGAAAATTCCTTGTCCAAATAACTTCAAGGCCGTAAACCAAGAAGACAACCAAGAAGACTTGGCCAAAGGCTTCCCTTGTTATTCCTTTGTTGTAGAAAACTTTCTGAAGAAGCGATGGTGTAGAATGGCCATGGACAGGGCATGGATTTTTCCTTCTTGTAACAATTTGAGATATCAAGGACGTGGCTAGAATAGATTTTCTCTCAGCACTTAGGTTCCCTTCATATATTGATGTGTACTTTGGTAGTGGATTATTATTTGTTATTCTTTTGTGATGGGTACATTTCTAATTAGAATAGATATATAATTTTGTTATTATACTTTCAGATATGGATAATGGTTACCAATTCCTTTAATGTCATTCAATGTATACTTTCCATGTGTTAGTGATTGTGTCCTCATCATATTAATGGGATAATGCCATTGGTCATTGGTTATGTTTGTATCTATGTTTTTTCTCATGTTAATGTTTATGCACATGGTGACTCCATTAATGTTGGGTATTTTATTATGTAAATGATTTATTTATGCTAATGTTGATGTCATTGACTAGTTCTATTTTTTCAGTTTATGTTAATGCTTATGGCATGGGACACATATACACTTATTTTCATGTTGGATATTTTATGTCCAACAAGCAAGAAAGTAAAAATTTACTTACTTCATGAGAAATATGGAGCCTTTGAAACCTTTTAATGGAAATCTCTTGTTGAAAGTCATAGTGGAAAATTCTAAAGGCATTAATATCCAATGAGTTTGAGTCATTTGGTAGAGAACAAGGTGTTAAGAGACAATTAACAACCTCTTACACATGAGCATAATGGAATTGAAAATTACTTCCTTGAAAAGAAATCTAGAATTTTTTAAACCTTGAGTGGATAGCTCTTGCTGAAAGGAAAAGTAGGGTTTTTAACCTTTTTACATTTCCCGCTAAAATGTTGTCCTACATGCCTCAATGTTTCAGAAAATCATGAAATGTGTAGGGAGGGAACCAAAATGACCCTTTAGTCATTTCTAAAATCTGAAGCGCCATTTCAGAAAATGAATACATAAGATAAATGTTTCATTGGCATTTTGGGAGTGCTCCTGGGTCATTTCCAATAACACACTGCAACAAAACTAAACTAATTATTCATATCTTTACCAAGCCTCTAAGGAAAAATACCTTTGAGAGGTTCAAAGCAATCCTTGGAATGAATGTACATGAATCTTTATTAAGGGGAAGTGTTAGAAATGGTAATGAAAAATCTAAGCATGATGTTTTCAAGCACACAGGTGTTGTTGAGATGTTTGGCATACAGGTTTGTTGTGTCATGCAGACACAATTGAAGCATACAATTTTATGGATCTTTCCACATCAGTTGGGGATTCTAGCACGTGATGTTGACTTGTATGTTACCATTGGATTCTTTATGACTTATTCATTTGAGTCAAAATTGACACCTGGAGAACACATGCCAATCATAACTAGCCTTGATTATGTAACCCTATAACTAATTGGAAAGGTCATATATGATTCATGAACTTCTCTCTCTCTCTCTCACACACACACACACACACAATCCTCTATGTTAACGTTGTTAAGGATGCTTGATAAGGTGAGCATTAATGTCAGGTTTATTGAACTTGTTGGATTGATGTATGAGTGATCTATCTGATTAGGAGATCTATCATATGTGTGAACTAGAGGCTGTAAAATTGTGTTAGAGCCAGAGGTTGTAAGCATTGAGGTTGTGAGCCAAGGAGATGCAAGAAATTGGTATATCTTGCTTAATTGCAATGAGTTTCACTGCCCAAGTTGTTCAATAATAAATACAATGGTCATGAATCATAACATAAAATAAAGACTAATTGTAAATTGTTGTACTTGGATTCATACAAAAGAGACTTCAAAATCTTCAAGAGTATACTTTATGTAAACCATGAAATAACACCACAAGATACATATCTATATAAAACCTTACCTCTGGTAGCATTCAACCTATATCCCAATCCTAGTATTGGTGTAATTGGAAAAATATATATCAGATTAGAAGATTTGGAAATTAATCCAAAGGATGAGGTTGAACAACAAAAAACCCATTCATGAATGCATACATCATAGCAACAAAAAGTAAAGAGTGTATATAACAAAAAAAACATATGTAAATGCACTACAATATCTAAATTTTCCTGCAATCACATGATGAATTTATGTAACCCTCATACTATATTCCATAGCTTGAAATTTTCATCATTGCAATTAGAATGTGCAACACAACCATGAGTTAAAATTATCTATAGTTACACATTTTGAATACATGATACCCTCAAATGTATCCTATTAGATGAATTTGGGATTATTGTGATTAAATTAAAAACCAACAATAATTGTATGCATATTTCATGTAGGACACTCATCATCTACAATAGTTACCTTGTCTCAAGCCAAAGTTTGGCCCTTCCAGTAGGTAGAAAATCATGTATCAAAATCCACTTAGCCTATGTCACAATGCACATTAAACTTAAAACCAGAGTTTTAAGCCTAAAGATGATATGAGATGAGATGGGGTATATAGGAAAAGACTCAAGATTGTTATAGTTGACTAAACATTGACTTGTTATAAAGAAAGAAAGAAATTATATTAATGTCTACAGATGACCATAATAGGAAAATGGGACTAGAAACTACAACATGTCATAATGAAATTGTTGTGGTACCGAAGGAAATTGCTAGGGGAAAAAGAAAGTAAAAATGAAGATAAAGAGTACAAAGGAGTAAACACAAAACTTAAAATTCAAACAAACAAACATTGACAATTATTGCTTTGAGTGTTATCATAACTGGACCAATGTTTCCCAAAATAGTCGATTTGACCAATTTACAAGGGTTTCGTTCAAATCAGGGGTCTAAATCGAAAATGTCTGGTTCCATACAAAACCGATCGATTTCATACAGAACCGACTGGTTCAGTAAGAATTTCTACACTAGTGCATCGACCACAAAATTGACAACCGAATTCCACATAATTTGACAAAATAAAAAACCATGTTCCTTCAACATTTCCTCTGAAACCTGGATCATCTAATGCCATGAACCTTTGAAGCACTCAGACAAAAAAAAAAAGTAAAATGCCTACATTAAAACACACTCATAAGCGCTTAGTTATCATCACAGATCTATCTAAACCCAGGTTTGATATGCACCTCGAGGTTGTAAAATTTGGGTCATATAACTTAAGTTACAATATTCAATTCATTAGTCATTCATGTAAACTCGAGATATCCACCCTCAATCTTTACAACTTTTAGGTGCCTATCAAATCCCAGGTTTAGATGGTTTTGTGCTAGCGTCCATAATCGATGCATTGTTACATGGGCACACAAAGAATTGGTGGATCAAGTCCATCCCCACCCATGCCATAGAACGCCCCTCACTTCACTCAATACAAATAAAACTAAGGAAATTTACTAGAAAAAAAACAAATTAGGGATGGGTGGCGACATAAACAACTAAAAAAACCTATTTTGTGTAATAAAAAAAATATATCATTAGAAAACTGAGATTATCCATGAATCAATCAAGAGGTATGCACATGAAACCATGATATATATAATAAAAATAAACTAACTAAAAAATAACGAAATTCATTATATGAATCAAAAGACTAAAAAGCCTAAAGATAAGGGATGAGGAACCAAGGGGAATTGAACGGACACAAAACCATAACCATAGGGATATTTTTTCAAGAAAAAAGCATAAAATAATAATAAAAAAATGAAGAGCAAAACCCTATTCTAACCATAACAAGAAGTAAACTAAGCAAAGAAATCCAACATTAAATCAATTAAATTTGAGCATTCTTATCACTACAAAATTGTAACAAAGAGAGGGAAAACAATCGAAACTTACATCATTTTAAATATCTATCACAAGGGATTCTCGCCGACTCACACAAATTATTCGTAGATGCTTTCAAATTATTCTAAATCTTAGTAACACTCCCTACCCTTCAAAGATTCGAAGTTGGGGGCGTGAAATGGGAATGAATATATGGCACCCATGTGGCTTGAGTGGACAGTACAACAATTGAGGGGAAATTGGGGATTTTTTTTTTTTGTTTTTGTTTTGTCTAGTACAGTATAGTCAATGAGATTTGGAAAGGTCTTCCGAGATGACTGTGGCCACATTTAAAAAATTATAAAAGAAAAAAACATATTTCTATAGTTGATAGGAAAGACCATTAATTTGGCACAACTTATAGTTGATGGAAAAACCAATTAATTTGGCATAATGGATGATGTTATATGGCCAAGTGAAAGGAGGTTCATGATAAAATAAAAATAATTATAGAATGTTATTAAAGTTTGGTTGATAAGTAGTGTTTATCAACATAAATACTACTAATACATATTTATGTAGTTGTTATCTAGTCATATTTTTTATTTATAAATTAAATTGTCATTTAAGTTAGTCATTTGTAGTCTTGTCACTTAAAAATGCTCAAATTTGGTAGTATTTAACTTAAAAAAAATCATCTTGACTAACTTTTGTAGTCGCATAATCACTAATTACCCATTTTGTACTAGTGGGATGTGATGGTGACCACATGTACACAGATTGTCCTCACAAAGGAGATAATATGAGGATTGTGCACAACGTTGATGAAGTTGATACAATGAGGTTGTGGGCATGATCATGCCAAGGATTTATGCAGCCTTAGACAATAGACGAGCAAACTATCAGTCCCACATGATTGAGATAGAAGGTATGATTGACAATCAACCCATATATATTTTGATTGATTATGGAGCTAGTCATAGCTATGTATATCCCAAGCTGGTTGAAAGAATTAAAATAAAGAAATGTAAACTCAAAAGGTCTTGGTTAGTTTACCAAGAGGAGAATCAATGAGATTGTTAAAGAATGTCTAGTGACCTTGAATGGAGTCAACACTAAGGCATATTTGAACATCATACCACTCAAGTCCTATGACTGCCTTATTGGTATGGAATGGTTGGACAAGCATCATGTTGTCCTATATTGTTATAACAAGGCTCTCACATGTATTGATGAGGAAGGGAACTCAAGGATAGTTCAAGGTATTCCAAGACCCATAGTTGTCAGGAATATGTTAGCATTGCAGCTAAAGAATTTTTTTATAAAAGGGTGTTAAGTGTATGCAACTCATATGGAAGAACCAACCAAGGGTAAGGAGCCAAGTCTTGAGGAATACCCAATTCTGAAAGGATATGAAAATGTTTTTGGGGAGCTTCCAGGTTTACCACAAAAAAGGGACATTGATTTCTATATTGACTTAGTGCATGAGGATACCCCAATGTCCAAAGCTCCCTACAAAATGAGCACACTAGAACTAAAAGAGTTGCAAATGCAACTAGAGGAACTCTTGAAGAAGAGGTACATATTCCTAAGTGCTTCTCCTTGGGGTGCCTCAATGCTTTTTGTGAAGAAGAAGGATATGACTTTGATGTTATGCATTGACTTCAGATAGTTGATCAAAGTCACAGTGAAGAATAAGTATCCCTTGACAATGAAAATCTCTATGATCAATTGAAGGGGGAAAGGATATTTTCCAAGATTGAATTGAGGTCAGGTTACCATCAAGTAAGGATTAGAGAAGAAGACACTAGAAAGACATCTTTCAGGACAAGATACGAGCATTATGAATTTGCAGTGGTGACTTTTGGGTTAACAAATGCACCAACAACATTTATGTGTTTAATAAATGGAGTGTCCAATCATTACCTAGACAAGTTTGTTGTTGTATTCTTGGATGACATTATCATCTACTCTAAATCAGAGGAGGAGCAAGAACAACATTTGAGAATGGTTCTTCAAGTTTTAAGAGAGCTTTGGTTATATGCCAAGTTGAGTAAGTGATATTTTTACCAAAAACATATCCAATACTTGGGCAACATTGTTTCAAAGGATGGCACGACAGTGGATCTAGAGAAGGTGAAAGCAATCAAGAATTGGCTAGCACCTAAACATAATTCTGAAGTTAGATATTTTATGGGTTTAGCTAAGTATTATAGGAGATTGATTACAAGATCCTCCAAGATTGTGAATCCAATAACTTCTTTGAAGAGGAAAGGGGTGAAGTTCAAATGGAGTGCCAAATGTGAAAGAAGCTTTCAACTTTTGAAGGCATTATTAACCAATGCACTTATGTTAAAGGTCATACACTCAGATGAAGACTTTGTCGTGTGCATAGATGCATGCAAAGAAGGGTTTGGTGGGGTCCTTACACAAAATGGACACGTAATCTATTATGAGTCCATAAAGTTAAAGGAGCATGAAATTAATTATGCCACACATGGCTTGAAATTGGCAACCATAATACATGCCTTAAATATGTGGAGGAATTATCTCATGGGTTGCAGGATTTAACTAAGGACAGACCATAATGGTCTGAAGCATCTGTTTGACCAACCAACATTAAATGCCATGAAAACAAGATGGTTGGAGTTTCTCAACAAGTATGATTTTAACATCAAACACATGGGGTGCCTAAAGCAATAATATCAGATAGAGATCCCAAATTCACCTCTGATTTCTGGAATTGTTTGTATAAGGGATTTGGGACCAATCTAAATTTTGGTACAATATATCATCTAGAGTTTGATGGGAAGACAGAAACGATTAACCATATAATTGAGGATATGTTGAGAATGTATGTTATGGACAAGCCTTACATGTGGGAAGACTACTTACATCTAGTTGAGTTTACCTACAATAACAAATATCATGAATCATTGAAGATGACTCTGTTTGAATCCCTGTATGACATAAATGTAACACACCTGTAAGTTGGGACAAACTAGTAGATAGAGCTATTATTGGGATAGATTTGTTCAGAGAAATGGAAGAGTAGATCGTTAAGATCAGGAAGAATATTAAAGGTGCTCGGGATAGGAAGAAGAGTTATACTGATAAAATAAGGACACGAAGAATTCAAAGTGGGGGAGCATGTATTCTTAAAAGTTAAATTCGAAAGGATATTGCTGAAAAGGATCTTGTTGAAGTTGGGTAGTTTCCCAAAATTGGCAGCAAGATAGTGTAGGTTGTTTAAAATCCTAGAGAGGGTAGGCCAAGTTGCATACATGATAGTATTACCTACATCCATGAAGATTCATAATGTGTTCCCTGTTTCTTTATTAAAAATATATATACATGATCCTAACCATATAATTGATTGGACTGTGATCCAAGTGGATCACAAAAGGGATTTTTCGGGTGGAGCCAGTGTGCATCTTGGATCGTAAAGTCAAGGTGCTCTAGAAAAATCCATTAGACTAGTATAGGTTCAATGGACCTATTACGATCCTGAAGACGCCAAGTGGGAGAATGAGGAGGCCATGCGGGAAGAGTACCCTCAAATTTTTGAAAGTTTTGAAGAAATATGAAAGTACATGTGTACACAAGAGAATGAAGACTCCATTTTGGAAGTTGGGAATTCCTAGAGCCACATCTTAGATGCTTCCTATCTAATCTATGCATTGGCCCTAGAAGGGAAGTGGTACATCTTAAGGGACTGTGAGTATTGAAGGGGTGTACACTCCCATAGGTTTTGCAGATTGCGGGGAAGAGATATCGATGGTTAGAATTGTTGTGAGAGCTATGAATTGAAAAAATAGCAATGTATTTAGCTGTAAAAAAAAATTGTATTTAATTTTGAAATTATGTATGTTATTGTGCACTAAGGACAATGCAGTTTGTAGGGGGGGATATAACATCCATGTTTTACCCCCATCTTGGTGATGTATATATTTTATCAAAGACATATGGCCATGGGACAAGTAATGTAATATGTAAACCTTGTAAATCATATGAATAATAAAATATAACACTAACTGCAGGTGGACATGAATAGAGTAATGGAGGGAAAGTATTCATAAAAGAGGCGTAGGGTCCATGGGATCCAAGAAGGAAATGTTAATGGGTATTAATCTCAACCCACCTTGTTATAAAATTACCTTGTGTTATGAACCTTCTATTTCCTTTAGAGTGTTTCCAAAGCCAATCATTGAATGCTTGTAAGAGGGTGTGTGAGAGAAGTCACTTCGGGAAGTTATTATGAACATGAGCGGCTGAGTACAATCCTCGTTGGGGGGAGTGTGAGTCAATAAATAAAAGAAAATATAGACTCATATGGAAATACTTAACGTTCAACATTCAATTATAAAAGCAGTGAGTCAAGCGAGTTCTGGAAGCAACGAGAGTCTGAGACAGAGCCTGTTGGAGAGTTTTACATAGAGGGGTATCTAAGACCATGAGTTTGGAGCAAGAAGAGATTGCATAGTTTTGCAGAGGAAGAGAGTTGGAGCAATGTAGGAGTGTGGAGCATGAGAGATGAAGAAGTAGGTTGTTGGGCCTGCATAGAGAACTCTTTGTGAGAGAGAAGTTTTTCCCTGAGGGCATTAATTTGTGTGCCTACAATTTCTCCTAGCAGCTGACATCCCTGGAGTTACCAGTAGAGATATTCCTAGCTGACCAAGCACAATGGATCCTTGTAGGGAAGAGGGAAGGCATAAGGAGCTGTGAGAAGTGAAGGGGCATCCCCTTCCTTGAGTTGTGTGGGTCATGGGAAAGAGAGTTGGGTGGATTGGGATAGCTATAGGAAGACTAGATGCCTTGGGAATTGTTTTGTCTGTGAGGGACACCCTCTTTTGTGGATACATAGCCCCAAATTAAGGGTGATATGATACTGAGATCTGGAGCAATGGATCTATGGTTGGGAAGAATGTCCATCCCCTATAGTTGGTTGCATCGTTGCTACTTAAAGACAAGTGGTATTCTCTTTATTTATTTTTGTTCTCGTATTTAATTGCTATGCATTATGAACTTTGAGTTCAATGATATATATATTGATTGTGAGATGTTGTTTTAGTTTATGTTCATGGTGTTTACAAGCGTTGTATATGCATGATTTATAGACATGTTGCATGGTGTATTTATGTTTATTATTTTTGGTATTAGAGGCAAGTTTTTATAATGGTGTTCCTAGATAGGTGGTCTGGGTATGTTTCAGAAGTTTTTGAAGTAGCGTGGCTCAACTAGGGGCCTAGAGTGTGTTACAATTACAAGATATTTTCCACCATAAATTCTCTATAGGAAATTTAAACTTGAAGCAGTAGTGGTAATGAAGGAATTTCATTGTCAAATCTAGGTTCCTTTCTCAAATTAGAACCAAGGTGGTGATTTCACTTTATGATGATCCATTTGACACTCTACGACTTGATATTTGGTTGAGGCTGTTGAGATTCAACAAGAAGATCCTAGTGAAAATTATGCACCTACACTAGGATGGAACTTCATGTTATTTTTAGGTGGAAGTCTATTTTTAGCTGATGAGCAAATTCTATTTATGGATGATGTCTATTTATAGATGTTGAGTGAATTCTATTTATAGATGTATGTCGACTATTATTATCTCTTAATAATAGTTGGACAATAAATATTAATCTATTCTCAATGAACACTTGGAAATAGTTAACTGAAGTGGCAAATCAGTTAGCTATAGGAAACTCGATTTCAAAGGTTGGTCGGTGGGACATGCAAGTTGAATTAGTTGTAACTGAGTGATTCGAAGTTGTAACAGAGTTATATGTGTAGTTATGCGAGTTGTAAAGTAGTTTAACTCAGTTAAGTGAGTTAAGCTCAGTTGTGCTAGTTGAAATCAAACTTACACTAGTGAGAGATGAGTGAATTAATTATTAATTAATTCACAATCAGTGATCTCACATGCAACTGAAGATTTACCACTCTTAACTACATGCATGTCAGATCCAGTAGAGACCCAGTTGAGATAACAGGTGAAAGGGATAGTTTGACTATCAGTTGTGACATTAGTGAGTGCACTCATGCAACCACACACACAGTGGATGTGCCCATGAGGAATGTGCAGCCTAGGCAAGAGGAATTAATTCATTGTAGGGATTTCCATCAGCAAGGATTGCGCAGAGGAGGCAGGTTGTCTGGAAGCAGTAAATTGGCACATGAATTTGTCAATTTTTGTATGACAGTGTGAGACGATTTTATATTGTACTGAGAGCTCTTGGATTAGAGTTTTGTATGAGATTGTTTCATGATCCTTGATATATACATAATATATGATAGTGGGGTTTTTAGCTTTATGCTTTACCGGTAAAACATGTGTTATGTGTGATTGATCTTTCTTCTTGATATTGCAATTGGCGATCGTATTTTAAATTCCGAAAGAATATTTGTAGAAGCGATTATGTATTTAACAATGGCAGATAAATGTTAGATCAGGAGAATCTAGGAAATACATAATTTGTATTAAAATTTCTACATGGTATTAGAGCACAGAATATTGCAGAAGCTGAGTTTGTGATTGGATAGAATTCGAATTTGCAGAAAGACTTTCTTGGTGCTACAATTGATTCAAGATCGAAATGGCTTTCAATGGCTTGAGGTTAGAGTATGCACTCAAGGGAAGCTCGAACTAAATTGCTTGGGAGGAAAGGATGGAGGCAGTACTCGAAGACAATGGTTTGACGGAATTCATTGAAAAGGATGTTCCTAAGCCAGATGTTGTAGATGCTGCAAATCTTGATGCATGGCAAAAGAAACTGGCAAAGGCGAGAAGGATCTTGCTGGAGGGAGTAAGAGACCACATTGTCTCAAACCTCTATGGGAAAGCCACACCATATGCAATGTGGAAGACTTTGAAGGATCTATTCCAAAATAGCAACGACCATAGGAAATTGGTGCTCAAAGATAAACTCAGGAAGATCAAGATGGAGAAGGGTGACTCCATTCCAAAATATCTCACGAAGTTTTCCCAATGTCGGGATGAGCTGGGGAGTGTGGGAATAACATTCGTTGATGATTATTTGGTGATATTGGATCTCTTAGGACTTCCCAACAATTGGCACAGTTATCAAGACTTTGTCAATGGAAGGGAAAAATTGCCAGATTGGGAACAACTATGGTCATATTTGGTGCAGAAGGAGTTCAGGCAGAACACCAGAGATGTCTCTTCATCAAAGCATGATGATGAAGAGGATTGTTATTTGGCTGCCAAGGCAAGGAAAGGGAAGGGGAAGAAATTCCATTCAAAATCTGAGTCTAAAGGCAAGAAGTTGGATTTGTCCAAAGTGAAGTGTTTTCACTATCACGAACATGAGCATCTCGCTACTAATTGTTAGCAGCAGAAGAAGAAAAAGAAGGTTGTTGGAGCTGTAGTTGGTGAGGCCCTTGCCTCACAATTTGAACTTGACTTCTCCTTGATCGTATTCATGGCGTCAAGTGAATTGGGATCAGTGTGGTATTTGGATAGTGGCGCTTCCTTCCACATGATGGGAGATAAGGAGCTTTTCAGTGACTTGGAGGAGAGAGATCTCAAAATGCATATAGAGATGGGCGACGATGGACGATACAGTGCGACTGGCATTGGTACCATTACCTTTCAAAGGGATTTAGGTAAACCATTTCAATTGAAAGATGTTATGCATGTTCCAGGTCTGAAGAAAAACTTGGTCTCAATCGCAATGTTGGAGGATAGAGGCTATGATGTTGTTTTCAGCAATGGAAAAGCCTTCCTGCGACATAAAACAATGGGTCAAATCAAGAAGATAGGGATTCGAGTTAAGAATCTCTACAAGATGGAGGTAGATGGTTGCGCTGCCATGATGGGCAAGGTAGAAAAAGTTGTGAGCCAGGATGAGGGAGAATTATGGCACAAGCGATTAGGCCATCTTCATCATGGAGCCTTGAAAATCATGCAGCAAATATCTATTGGAATTCCAATGGGAACACTTGCTCAGTTAGATCAGTGTAAGGGTTACACCATGGGGAAGTATGTAAAGTCCACCTTTCATGAAAAGGAGAATCATGCTTCAGTGATCCTAGAGAGAATTCACACAGGCATGTGTGGACCATTCTCGGTTGCTTCAACAACAAAACATAAGTATTATGTTATTTTTGTTGATGACTTTTCGCATAAAAGCTAGATCTTCTTCATGCAGAAGAAGGATCAAACATTTTCAAAGTTCTATGAGTTTAAATCATTGGTGGAGAAAGAGTTGGGGAAGCAAGTGAAGGCTCTGAGGAGCGATAATGGTGGAGAATACATCTCTAACGAATTCAAAGACTTCTGCAGCAAAGAAGGAATTTGAAGAGAACTCATAGCGCCTCATAACCCACATCAAAATGGGGTCACAGAGAGGAAGAACAGAACGATCATGGGTGCATCACGAGTGATGTTGCATGATCAAGGCCTACCAATGCGTTTGTGGGTGGAAGCATGCAACACTATGGTTTATGTGCAAAACCATTGTCCTCATAGAGTACTTTGCATGAGTACACCTGAAGAAGCTTTCATTGCTAAGAAACTTGATGTTTCTCATTTTAAGATTTTTGGCTCATTTGTTTATGTGCATGTGAATAAGAATGCTAAGAAGAAGCTGGAGCCAACTGCTGAAGTTGGGATATTTGTGAGGTACATAGAAACACCCCATAATTATCGTGTTTATTTTCCTAATAGTAAGATGATTGTTAAGCGACGGGATATAAAATTCAATGAGGGGAAAGCCATGCGATTGTCGCTTGAGAGGGAGCTAGACTTGTATGCAGAGGAGGAATTGTTGGTTCCCAAAGATGAGTCTCAAGATGTGGATCAACCACATGAGGAGGTTCATGGAGTGGAGGAAGCCACTCATGCATAGCCATCCATCAGAAATGGCAGAAAGCGCACCACGAAAGCTGATAGATTGAGACTATATGTTGCACAGAATGTAGGAGCCCCTACTTCACAATGCAAACAGAGACAATCTCCTGATCGATTTACTGGATACATGGCTCTCATGGGAAAATGTATTATGATTGAACCATCTTCCTTTCAGGAAGTAGTGCAGGATCCCACTTGGGTTGATGCAATGGTGGAGGAGTATGAATCCATTGTCAAAAACAGTGCATAGGAAATTGTCCCAAGATCGGTCGACAAATTAGTGGTAGGTTCGAGATGGATCTACAAGGGTAAGCTTTTAATCATTGTTCTTTATGTTGATGATTTAATACTAACTAGTGATGAGCAGTTTATACACTCATGCAAGGAGGACCTTGCAAAGGAGTTTGAGATGAAGGATATGGGCCTCCTTCATTATTTCCTTGGATTGGAAATATGGCAGCGAGATGGTGAAATTTTTGTGTCTCAAGGCAATTATGCAAGGGAGACACTGGCTAAGTTTCACATGGAGGGCTGCAAACCCATGGATACTCGTCTTCTAGGAAACTGGAGAAAGAGGATGCTACTTCTAGAGAGGTAGTGGATGCTACTGTCTATCGACAGTTAGTGGGTTCACTAATGTATTTAGTGAATATGAGACTGAACATTTGCTATGCGGTTAACCAGCTGAGTCAAGTGATGGTTAAGCCTACCAAGATCTTTGGAAGGTGGGTAAGCATGTCTTGAGATACCTGAGGGGCACATTTGAGTATGGATTATGGTACAGAAAGATGGATGAGGTGAATTTGCATGGATTCATGGATGCAGATTGGGCGGGCAGCCCAATGGATAAAAAGAGCACATCAGGGGGGATCTTTAGTATCAGATCTACAGTTGTTTCTTGGTACAACATGAAACAGATATCTGTGGCACTTAGTTTAGCGGAAGCGGAATACATGGCAGCGAGTCAAGCTGCATGTGAGGCTATTTGGATGAGAAATATATTGGTTGGTTTGTTTGGTTCTCATTTAGATCCGACAGTGATTCATTGTGATAATTAGAGTTGCATTAAACTCTCGATTAATCTCATGTTTCATGATAGATCTAAGCATATAGATATGCAGTATCGTCATATAAGAGATTGTGTGCAACGAAATATCATGTTGGTTCAGTACATTCCTACAGAATATCAGGATGTAGACATTCTAACGAAGGCGCTCACCGGGAGAAAATTCAAATACCATAGAGACAGGATCAGGGTGAAGGATAATCCCTTTCTTGTTGAGAGGGAGTGTTGAAAAGTCAACAAGAAATGTGTGTCTAATTTATTTTTTCCTTAAATAAATTGGACAGTAAATATTAATCTATTATCTCATAATTACTTGAAATAGTTAACTGAAATGGAAAATCAGTTAGCTATAGGAAATTTGAGTTCAAAGGTTGACTGGTGGGACATGGAAGTCGAATTTGTT
Organism: Picea abies; assembly: GCA_900067695.1. Classification (NCBI taxonomy): domain Eukaryota; kingdom Viridiplantae; phylum Streptophyta; class Pinopsida; order Pinales; family Pinaceae; genus Picea; species Picea abies. Next base: position 17,090 of record CBVK0100097203.1, read on the forward strand.
GTAACTAAGTGACGTGAAGTTGTAACAGAGTTATAAGTGTAGTTATGTGAGTTAGTTTAACTCAGTTCAGTGAGTTAAGCTCAGTTGTACTAGTTGTAACTAAACTTACACTAGTGAGAGTTTAGTGAATTCATTATTAATTATTTCACAATCAGTGATCTCACATGCAACTAAAGATTTACCACTGTTAACTACATGCATGTCAGATCCAGTGGAGACCCAGTTGAGATAACAGGTGAAAGGGACAATTTGGCTATCAATTGTGATTTGAGTGAAGTGCACTCATGAAATAACACACACAGTGGATGTGCCCATGAGCAATGCACATCCTAGGCAAGAGGAATTAGAATCATTTGTAGGTTTTTCCATTGCAGGGATTTCGCAGTGGAGGTAGGCTGACTGGAGGCAGAGAATTGGCACATGTATTTGCTGATTTTTGTATGACAGTGTGAGACGATTGTATTGTACTGAGAGCTCTTGGATTAGAGTTTTGTATGATATTGTTTCATGATCCATGATATACATAATATATGATAGTGGGGTTTTTAGCTTTATTCTTTCCTGGTAAAACATCTGTGTTATGTGTGATTGATCTTTCTTCCTGATATTGCAATTGGTGATTGTGTTTTAAATTCCGCAAGAATATTAGTAGAAGAAATTATGTATTTAACAGTGGCATATAATTGTTATATCAGGAAAATCCAGGCAATACATAATTTGTATTAAAATTTCTATAGCAACTTCCAACCGCTAAGACACAACGCAGGCTAAGGAAATTATAGGTGCATTGGGCTTCACAGGAAATACATAGGATAACTCAAGTATAACTGCAGGTTCTAGCGGTGCATTCCTGTTTAGAGGTCGATAATGGGGGTCATGCTCAGTGCGTGAGTGTGTGCACACCTGGGAAGAATGGTCAGGAGATGACAAAAACAGTAAGAATTACCACTTATAGTTGCATGTATCTGAGATGACACATGGTGCTCATGAAGCGCGTTCCTCTCCACTTAGAAGTTCGTTCCTCTCCACTTAGAAGTTTGTTCCTCTACCCAAAGGAACTTAGGGTAATTGGGTTTATTTCCCAAACCTTAGTCTTTTAAGAAATTAGTAATATAGTATTATTCCCTTAGAGGTAAGCCCTCTAGCTTAACCCCCTTTCCTAGACTCTTAGCCCCTTCCCTTCCCTACCTAGTGGAGCTTAGTCCCCCATTTTCTTTTATCGTGGTCGGTCTACACGCAATGATTTATTTTTATTAAATATATGAGTATTTACACATATACAATAATAGACTCACTGGCCTTTGCATCTAGGATCTCTCGCCTAATCATCACATAAGCCTCCTAGCTTATTATAACTCAGCTCACCAACTTATCAAACATGTTTACAATTCATAATTACAACTAGGGCTCTCCCTGGGGATATCACAATCCCCTCCCCTTATTTTTGCACTATCCTCAATGCAACTTGTTTATGCATATACAATTCAAAAATTCTTCAAAAAGCTCCAAGCTTTAGCTACAATTGGATTTCAATTGCTATATTCCATAGAGCCGCTTCAAGAAATAATTCAACTCATTGTTCCTTATAACATGCTTCAATTAAACCTCATTGAAAGCATCGAATGGCTATAGATCCACGAGGTTCCACCCAGTCTTAGATCTCACTGGTGATAATCTCTCAGCAGCGTACCACCCCTGAGCAGGGGCTGTGACTCCATGAGGGAAATGGCCTCCCAAGATAAACACAGTCCACAATCAATATCAACATGGTCTAGGCCAAGGTACCAAACCTCAACAACACTCTAACCAATGATCTCTCTTCCCCACATAACTGTACAACCCAAGGTAGTATGCAACTTCACTGTCCAACAGTTCATCTGCTGCTCAACTTCCCTTACAGGGATCTAACACAGGGCGAACATGAAGTCTCAGAGCATCGTGGTTCTAGGAGTTCCAAATGCCCTAAGAGGTCTCTAGGTACCCTTTAGACATCATACTGAGGAACCTATCCCCACGCTTCTCCCTCCAGGGCTCCAGCCTTATCCAAGGCAACCCAAGGAGAAGTTGACGCAGACCCCCCCTACCTCTGCCTCGGCAGGGTCCAATGACCTCCCAGTCTAAGGATCATTCAATTCCCATGAGATGGATTAGCTCTTTGATTCCCTGCTGGAATCCCATGAACAAATATCAATAGGTCCTTGTGAAACTCGGCCTGTGTGACTAAGCACCAAGCGCGAGCCTCGCCTCCCCATGACCACAGGTTGTGACCGCACACCTACACAAAAGGTGCATCATGATTTCACATGTCAGGACTTTACAAGTGAGCCAACCCTAACTCCTCGACTCCCAAAATGTCGAAATGCTGATGCTTCATATCGACAGTTCACAACCTGACTCGATCAATGGCTTAGATTTGATGTCACGAATTCACGTTTCGTGAGTTTTCGCAAACTTTCCCTTTGACTTTCCTGAGTCATGAGTTGTGAAATACTGATCAGCTACCACACGTCCCTTCCAATGGATGGTCTTGATGATTTCGAGACTTCACCTTTCAGGACTTTTGGAGGTAGCTTCCCCCATTTCTCCCGATTCCTGATTCTCTGATGGGTGTGGATCTCTGCCACCTGTCCTCTTTCAGACCTATGTCTGTCATCCACTCCAAGACTCCGGACTTCAACGATCTCAAATATCAACCTCCTCCTTCGTGATTTTCCTGGAGTTCGTGATCTCACACCACGCGTCCTTTTTTGGATCCAACAGTCCAGATCTCCTCCGGTGCTTCGGGCTTTAGGAGTTTCAACTCCTATGCGCTTGTTCCTCCTAGAGTGTCTTCACCTGAAACACATGATCTCTTGATGCATATCTCCTGTGTGCCTGGATGTGAAATTCAACGACCATATTTCTTCCTCTACAACTGATCTAATGGTTGCCAATGCTCCTCCTCTTGAGCTTTGTCACTTTTCTTCCCAGACTTGGAAGATTTTGATGCTTCGAAGGTCTCGACCTTCGATTGTCCTTCTGGGAGCCATGTTCCTTTGGGTCTCATCTGCGTTCTGGAAACGCTATCCATCCTGAGCTTTGGAAATGGAATTCGACCTCGACTCTGCGCATACTTGTGCTCTATGTGTAGCTTCACGCTATCTCTCCTGAGCTTTGTCTGAGTCTTGGACTTCGAAGACTCTCGACCTAATGTTCCTTTATGTTGGGACTCTGTGCGCAAAAGGCACTATTCCTCCTAATCTTTCCTTGCTCGAATCTCTAATGGACTCGGCCCTTGTATTTCCCTTCAAAGGGAAATTTGGTGCCCTCCTGACAACCTCCTAGTCAAGCACACCTTACTGAGCCTACAGAGTGTTCAACAACTCTGTAAGTGTCTTCTCATCAACACTTCTCTTCTCACTGAACTTGAAACAAAGTTCCTTCTCGTGCACCCCTTGCACTCGCTCAATGCCCTTCTCGCATCGCTTCACAGAATCCTCAGAAATTCTATTACTCTCTGTGCCCTCCTCTCCACAGTCTCACCTCCAAGGTGTTCAACAACCTTGAGGCTTCTCCCTTGAGTCTATGACTCCTCTGGTGCGCCCTCCTGGCACGTCTTTGCCTGAATTCCATATAACTCAGATGTGCACTCTTGCACGGGCTTACATAGTCCTCCGTACTCTGTCATGCAACCCCTTGCATGAAGCCACAAAGAACCCAAACTAAAATCAACAACCTCACAAACAGATAGAGAAGTCTATCTATCCCTGTAGATGAAAACTAATATACATATACAATATATGCACATAAAAGCATAAAAAGACATTCATAAACACACACAATATAATATGCAAGAAAAACTACCCTGTTTGTATTAATCTTAGAATGCCTATACAAATGTTACAAAAGCTCGGGCTGCAATCGAGTCTCGGATCTCTCCTCCTTTCTCTTCTCTACATGCTTCTTCTAATGAATCTAGATACAAAGATCTTTTTACAAAAGGGGGCTCCTCGAGATCTTCCCTCCAAGATACCTACTCTCATTAATTACATTGAATTACATTCAATAGTTATCTAGTACGAATCGGATCTAGATCTCAGCCTGTCAACCATTAAAGACGACTCTACCTATAGTCTGCGCAAAAGCATGGCTTGGCTCTACCAGGATTGCAAACATTTAATTACAACTTAAAATTTTAAAATGAGAGGGCTGGCACCTCTCTCCTCCATGAATGCGTGCTTTGATGTGCTGACTAGCTGGCACGTTGCTTGGTTGGAGCGATGCTCCTGCATCACACTCCACTGCTGTAAAAATTTCATGCGCTCCTGCTCATGAGCTTCCCAGCTCTGCTATTGAAATCCACCTGGACTCCAAACTATCTTTTGGAGCATGCCATCTGCCCCATTGCTTTGCTTCCATTGCTGCTGCTATGGTAGGCTTCCCTCTGTTCAACTTCTCCTTACTGACAGATTCTTGCGCTGAACTCAACATAAGCTTTTTGATTTCCTCGATTTCCTTCTCTAGCTGCTCCAATGGCTCTCTGGAGGTCCTCTCTGCTGCACTTTCTTCTTACAAATGGGTAGATCAACTCGATTCCCTTGCTGTTTTCATGTCCCCTTGTGGCACGAAGTTGCCACTCTACTGCAGACTCCAATCCTGCAGTCTCCTTTTGACTGATTTTCTGCTCAATCACTTCCTCTAATATAATAACTTCTGTCATTCCTTCTACTGGTTCATCTCCAGCTTCTTCCAGCTACTCCTCAGACTAGAACTCTGATTGATCTTCTGCTGCAGGCTTTAGTGCTGCAGTCATCTCCTGTTCAGCTTCCTGGCTGAAATTTCTGAGCAATTCTTTCGAATGCTCTTCTCTCGAAATATGCATGATTTTCTACTCATGGAATTCATCTACTCGCTTTGGATTGTTCAACCAATCCTCCAACATATCTAACTCCTCCCATGGAGTGAGCAACTCATTTTCATTCTCTTCTTCTACTGGGGCATACATCAGTATCTGCTCCATTTCTTCTTCCTCTATGACAATCACTGCTGGTTGTCCTTCTTCTATTGTTGCCTCTACAACATAAGCTCTGGCCTTGACTAGGCTATGTTGTAGGGATACCTCAATTTCCCCAATGATCAGAAGACTCCTCTGATCCTTCCCTGTCAGCACTCCTTGTTGATCTAAACTCACCTCTCAGTTTATGAGACTATCAGACAGTCTCATCTCCTCTCCCTTGCCCACCTGGCAATATGGGATTTCTGTCCTACCCTCCTGGCAGTCTATGAGATCAACTGATCTCATCTCATTTCCCATTTGGAAATCTGAACTTTCTTCACTGCCTTCCTGGTAGTTCACGAGATCTTCTAGTGATCTCTTCTCCTCATCATCACTGAGATTTCTCCTAGCTTCTGGCTCACAGATATGAACCACTTCTTCTTTACCTCCGAGGATTTCGACATACCTCAACCACCTCTTTAACAACCTTTTCTATCCTTTGGCCAACAATTTCTGGATGGGACACTTCACCTTCCTCTTCATGGGCCACTCATACACCCAATGCATCTTTGCATCCTGTTGCATTTTAAATGCAAGATTCTCCATCTGTGCTCATATCTCGCTGAGCTCTTGGTCCACCTCAGCCTTACTTTCTGCTGGTGATCTTCTCTTGGACCACGTTCATGGCCTTCAATAGCCATCTTCTTCCTCTACCTGCTACCTACATAAATCAATTCTGTGCAAGCTCTCCTATATAACCTTTGCTTGAAATATAGAGATGAAAATCTGCTCTGATACCACTTGATGGTATCAGACTATATCCTTTACCTCCTTCTTCTCTGCTTGAGAGAAATCAAACTCTGATACCACTTTGATGCAGACCCTCCCTACCTCTACCTCGGTAGGGTCCGCTGACCTCTCGATCTAAGGATTGTTCAATTTCCATGAGCTGGATTAGCTCTTTGATTCCCTGCTGGAATCCCACGAACAAATATCCATAGGTCCTTGTGAAACTCGGCTTCTGTGACTAAGCACCAATCATGAGCCTCGCCTCCCCATGACCACATGCCATGACCGCACTCCTTCAAAAAAGGTGCGTCGCGATTTTGCGTGTCAGGACTTTACGAGTGAGCCAACCCTGACTCCCCGACTCCCGAAATGTCGAAATGCCGATGCTTCAGATCGACGACCCACAACCTGACTCGATCAATGACTCAGATTTGATGTCATGAATTCACATTTCATGAGTTTTCACAAACTTTCCCTTTGACTTCCCCGAGTCACGAGTTGCAAAATACTAATCGACTGCCACATGTCCCTTCTAATGGACGGTCCTGATGATTTCAGGACTTTTCCTTTCAAGACTTTTGGAGGTAGCTTCCCTCGTTTCTCCCGATTCCTGATTCTCCGACGGGTGTGGATCTCCACCACCTGTCTTCTTTTAGACCTACGACTGTTGTTTGCTTCGGGACTCTGGCCTTCAATGATCTCAAATCTCAACCTCCTCCTTTGTGATTCTCCCAGAGTTTGTGATCTCGTGCCACACGTCCTTTTCTAGATCCAACAGTCCAGATCTCCTCCGGCGCTTAGGGCTTCAGGAGTTTCAACTCCTGTGCACTCGTTCCTCCCAGAGTGTCTTCACCCAAAATACATGATCTCTTGATGCGTATCTCCTATGTGCCTAGATGTGAAATTCAACGGTCCAGATTTCTTCCTCTGCAACTGATCTAATGGTTGCCAACACTCCTCCTTTTGAGTTTTGTCACTTTTCCTCCCAAACTTGGAAGATTTTGATGCTTTGAAGGTCTCGACCTTCGATTTTCCTTCTGCAAGTCCTGTTCCTTTGGGTCTCATCTACGTTCTGGAAATGCTATCCCTCCCGAGCTTTGGAAATGGAATTCGACCTCGGCTCTGCGCGTACTTGCACTCTACGTGTGGCTTCATGCTATCTCTCCTAAGCTTTGTCTGAGTCTTGGACTTCAAAGAGTCTCGGCATGATGTTCCTTTTTGTTGGGACTCTGTGTGCAAAAGGCACTATTCCTCCTAAGCTTTTCTTGCTCGAATCTCTAAGGGACTCGACCCTTGTATTTCCCTTCAAAGGGAAATTTGGTGCCCTCCTGTCAACCTCCTACTCAAGCACACCTTGCTGAACCTACATAGTGTTCAACAACTCTGTAAGTATCTTCTCCTCAACACTTCTCTTCTCAATGAACTTGAAACAAAGTTCCTTCTCATGCACCCCTTGCACTCACTCAATGCCCTCCTGGCAGAGCTTCACAGAATCCTCAGAAATTCCGTTACTCTCTGTGCCCTCCTCTACACAGTCTCACCTCCAAGGTGTTCAACAACCTTGAGGCTTCTCCCTTGAGTCTATGATTCCTATGGTGTGCCCTCCTGACACATCTTTGCCTGAATTCCACAGAACTCAGATGTGCACTCTTGCACTAGCTTACAGAGTCCTCCGTACTCTGTCATGCAACCCTTGCATGAAGCCACAAAGTACCCAGACTGAAATCAACAACCTCACAAACAGATAGAGAAGTCTATCTATCCCTGCAGATGTAAACTAACATACATCTACAACATATGCACATAAAAGCATAAAAGACATTCATAAACACACACAATATAATATGCAGGAAAAACTGTTCTGTTTGTATTAATCTCAGAATGCCTGTACAAAGGTTAGAAAATCTCGGGCTGCAATCGAGTCTCGACTCTCTCCTCCCTTCTCTTCTCTACATGCTGCTTCTAATGAATCTAGATACAAATATATTTTTACAAAAGGGGGCTCCTCGATCTCTTCCCTCCAAGCTACCTACTCTCATTAATTACATTGAATTACATTCAATGTTTGTCTAGTCTGAATCGGATCTAGATCTCAGCCTGTCAACCATTAAAGGCGACTCTACCTACATCCTACCCAAAAGCATGGCTTGGCTCTACTATCCTTACAAACATTTAATTACAACTTAAAATTTTAAAATGAGAGGGCTGGCGCCTCTCTCTTCCATGAATGCACTCTTTGATGTGCTGGCTAGCTGGCATGTTGTTGGGTTGGAGCGATGCTCCTGCATCAGGAGTGTACACACACTCAGATCCATCGGGGATCCACAGGGTAAGATCTGTTGTCTCCAATCAACATCTTTCTCGAGCTACTCTTTCTAGTCAACGTTCTAACTTTAACCAACATCATCTCATCTGCCTCACCCACATGCAATTATCATGAGAGAACATAAAATAATTCATTTAGGAACTCAAACTTAGTTCAAAAGGGAATTCAACTTTTCCCCAAAACATGAAATTCTATTTCATAATTATTCTTGGTTGTTTCCATATTAGGATTGCAACCTTCCTTGTGGTTTTCCACAAGCACTAAACTGCATACCATTTTCCTGCAATGCTTCATCTTGCATACTGCCAACAAATTTTCAGTATTTCCTGTACATCATAATTCAATTGTAATATGTACCAAAACCTTATGGAGTGATCTTAGAATTGCCTTCACCTAGCAATTCAATCACAATTACCAAACAATTTAGTAAAATAGAATGACTCATCATTCTATGCATATGCCTATTCTTAATTAATATTCGTAAGTTCATTACTTTTTTTTTATTTTTTATCTGAACAATAAATTTTTCTATAGTCAATGCTTACGTGACTACTTGACTTGCAACTTCCCTGTTGCAATGTCTAACAACTCCTGGAATGTCTTCAACTTCACGAGTTAACAACATTTCAGCTGTTAGTAACAATTATTTCCATGCAATAATATATATATGCATGTACTTACAAAACACATTCAACAAATGCATTTAAGTATACAATTATATCACTTACTATGCATGAGTGCAATTCTCAATGCATATTTATTCAATGCACCTTGCATTGCATTACATAATGCTCTTTATCTCAATCATGTATCTCACCATCCATAAGTTGGAATTCTGGCCAATGTCTTAACAGATTCCCCACACACTTCCTATTGTCTTCCCAATTAATTGGATCCCTTCCTTTTCGACCCGAGCACTACACCAAGAATATAATTCTGTGGTGTTCATTAGTGTTAGCAAAAAGGTTGCAGTCCAAGTTTTATTTAAAGGTAGGAAGTTTTTAGTACATGTGTGACTCATAACCTTTCCATATCCATACCTTGTCATAACCAATCATATCCTGGTCTCATACATGACTAGCTTACTGGCATTCATTCCTATAACAAGTTCTTATCTTTTATTTCTTTGGTTATTACCCCATAACCAAATTAACATGACATTCTACTATGTCAGTGTGTGCATTCAAAAGCTAAAAATCTTTGAATTAATACAACCCTCCATCCTTTACCACATTTAGTGGTATCTTATTCATGTTAATGCATTCAAATAATACCATCCTGTGTATCATAAAAAAATTCAATCGGGGAAAATTCTTACCTGAATTTCCCTTTGGCAATTATGTAGCATAATTTCAAAAGAGAATACTTACCTGCATAGCTGCCATTAAATGAATTTGATATTACCTGATTAGCTGATGAAAATAGAAGCTTTCATGCTTCTTTTATCAAACTTATAACCAACCTTTGACTTTCTATTGCTTCCTTCCATATGTAGTAACATCAACAACAACACTTGCAACATGAAAAAATTCTTTTTTTGCTTATGGTTGTTCAACCAATCCTAATTCAATTGCTGCTACCGCAATTTCAGTAACTTCTTTTTCATTGTATCATATTTCTTGTTGTTTTCAGAGTTTTCACTTCATCCTAGATTCCAAAATCTTCTTGTGCTCTCACTATAATCATTGTATATGATTATTTCTGACCTTAGCACTTTCTAGCCAAATCACTCTTGGTTGCTTTTGCATTTATAGTCACAAACTAAGCTGATATTAACCTTTAGCTTTCATTAATTTCCTGGATCCAACTATCCCAACTCGTACTTGGATGAATTAAAATTCCAAACCAAGATGTTTTATAGACTCTAAATTCATCAACATCTAGTTACTCTTCAAGACTGAACTTCTTCAACCCTTTCCTGATGGAATACTTTAGTACTTGAGGTTTTCTTGTACTCTCCTCTTCTCTTTTCCAACTAGCTTCAAACTTGACTTACCTATCCAATATCTAGAATATTGTAAGGATGGACATATGCCTCCTTTGCTAGTTGCATAGAATTAACTGAAATTCCTTCTTTTACCTTATGTTGGCCTTTGACCAAGTTTTTAAGAACACTTGGTCATAATTGACCATTTTTGGGACTTCGGCAGCTTGTCAAAGATGGAGTGCAACACGAAGCGAAAATTGGGGGAGCTAGACCTATTTTTGAGCCCCTTTAGGGTTTTGGGTTAATGTAACGGGAAATGGATGTCGGCCCGTGGGTTTACCCACGCTTAGGCCCATTTTTGTAATCTATAAATAGATACTTAGGCAATGTAAGTGGAGGACAGTAGTACATCTATGTGATGTATAGCTAATGGCTTAGTGCTAGTAACTAGATCTATGTGATCGGATGTATATTGTAAGTGCTCTGTGCATGATTGTAAGAAGCTTGCAGAGCTCAGTGCAAGTTGTTGTAGTTTTGTGCTGAAGTGCAAGGAAGAAGGATCTAGTGAGTTGCGCATATATTCTGTCCTGCGTGAAGTAAGGATTATTGAAGCTCTGTGTTGTAACTGCTTGACCGAGATAATAAAGAAGAAGACTCTGTGGACGTAGCCCCAGGGTGGGGGTGAACCACGATAACTTTGTGTGTTGTGCTATGTGCCTCGATCTTATGAGTTGTCTCTTCCTTGCTAAATGCCTTGATGTGTTTAGATAGATCTAGTTATGCTTTGTGCTTATGAGATATGAATGAAGGTTAGGTCTGATATATAAGATGCTTAGTGCTTGATCTGCCGAATCTGATCTGTCTTTCCATGGATAAGTGCTAAATCATCTTAGATCCAAGTACATACTGCGATGCTCTGTGCTATCTGCGAAGTATCATAAGGGTTAAATATTGATGGATAATCTATGCTAAGTAATTTCTAAGGTTGTAGACATCTAAGTCCTGCAACCACCCCTGCCTCTACCTTGGGTGAGACTTCATCTGCTTCGCAAGTGTTGCCAAAAGGGCCGATAGTTAGGGTTTTGTTGGTGCGCTCTTGAGCGTTGAACCCTGGGTCTACCCCTGTGCTAACAAATGGCTCCGTTGCCAAGACCTGAAACTGTGATTGTTGGGAACTAAAGAAGAAGAAGATTTGTGCAAAATAAGCTCTGAATAAGGTCAGATCTGAAGAAAGGAAGATCAGATCTGAAGAAAAGAAGTGAGATTTGAATGCTCTGTGCTCTAAGAGAAGTAAAAGTGGAAATTTCTGAAAGAAAGAGGTCAGATCTGCAAAAAAGAGGTAATATCTGTAAGCTCTGTGCTCTAATAAAGGTAAGAATAGTTCAAGTTTTAGATTTGAAAGCTTTGTGCCCCGTGGAAGCAAATAAGTGAAAATTTTTGTTTCTAAAGTATGGATTTAGGTATGCTTGATAGATTTTGTCCTAGCTTGAAAACTAGGGTATTGTTAGATAAAAGAAAGTTTGATATGAATAGATCTGATAAGAATAGTGAAAGATATGTTATACCTATGCATAGAAAGAATTTTTGGACTAACCAATGGATGCAGGACCCTAGAAAGAAACTTTTGCAGGCTAGCCATTATGATCCTAGCGCATAGTACAAAAAGAGTTGGGGATCATTGAAGAGAAAGAGAGGATTGACTCTTTGTTACAGTTGCAGAAGCCCAGGACATCTTGCTAAGGAATGCCCTAGGAGAAACCCTAGTTGCCTCTGTTGTAAGGCTATGGACCATGAAGTACTGGATTTCCCTAGAATGATTGCTAGACTTAAAAAGATGAATATGGAACAAGCAAACTCTGAAGGAGATCAAGAGACTAAGATTATAGAAGAACCCCAGAAAGAATCAGAGATTATGTTACTAAAAATGAAAGAAACCCTGGATGAACATAAAGATGCCGGTTTTTCAGAGATCTTCAAAGAAAAGGAGAAAATCAAAGTAAGAATAGGAGACGTCGACATTGACTGTGCTCTGGATGAGGGAACATAGATGAACATTATAATATAAAGTACTTGGGAAACCCTAGGAAGGCATGCTCTGGTTCCTTCACTAGGAACCGTCGGATTATTTAAAGGAAAAATGGTAACCCTATGTGGCAGGATTACCCGGATAGCTATGAACACCCATGGAGCTTCGACAAAGGAAGAATTCAAAGTTATTAAATTTATTGAGAACCATGCCCCATTTCCAGCTTTGTTGGGCAATATCTGGATGGAAAAAGACCAAATCCAGAGAAAAGAAGAAAAGGAAGCTATAGAACAGAAGAAGCAAGAACTCGTGGAATTTATGACTAGAAGGATCTCCTACTTGATGGAAGAACAAGAGGACATAACTAAGCTATTGAACACCAAGGACTTGGATATCAAAGTTATAAGAGCATTAGAGGAACCACAGAAGATCGAGATACCTAATCCGTATGATGAAGGAGTATTACCCTTGGATCTGAAAAAAGAATCTCAGCATCGCGAAGTGTCTATGACAAGAGAAGATAAGACTTAGAATGGAAAAAGGATGACTGAGACACAACTCACTGGGAAAAAGGCTAGGAATCTAAGAAAGAAGATAGCCAAGATCAAAAAATTACAGAAGACTCTAGAGGAAACTTCACAGAAGGAAAAATCACAGGAATCGAGCTTCGCCGGGATATCAAAACAATGACCTATGGTAATTTGCCATGGCGAAGCAATATTGTCATTGGAAGCCAATATAACCATTCGAAAGCTGCTCCGAACGGGTCGGAACACCTTTATGGCTCACCACTAGACCATTAGACCACACGATACGGACATAACATCAGTTAATGTAGCCTCATAACTGTTGTAAGCAGACCGTTGCTAAGTTTCCCTACTTAGTTCGTCGCGCCACGCACCGAAAATGCTTTTTGCTAAGTGAGAATTTGAGCCTGAAACTTGAGATTACTTCACCTTGTGATCATTGCCTTACTTCCATACTGTTCATTATAGTCTCTGAATTCATTTTCACACCCGAGCTAGTCGACCCAAGCTTGTATGTCGGATGAGCTCAGCGCTGCTGAGAAAGTAGTTGAAGAAGTTTTGATTGACTTAATAAATAAGAGAGTCATGTCGAAAAGAAGAATGTCCACCGATGTCCAAGAATCATCCATGACATGAGTACATGCCTCCCAATAAACTGCTCAAGTAGGGACATCTTGAGCCGACGCAGAAAGAAGAACTAAGGACAAGGATGACATCGCAAATGCCAAGCTTATCCCATGCATTCTACCGACTTACTTACCACCTCTAAGAGGTGCCATCAACTATGACAACGTACCTCAAGACTTTGAGTACACCTTGATCACCATGTACCTTTCGAAAGGGGTGCACGCAGTCCGTACTGACCAGGATAAGCTCGCAGCACTAAAATTCAGTGATTTAACCTTGGAGATCGTAAATCTTACAACATGTTAGCTCCGCATAAGTAGTTAACCAAAACCAAAGGAAAAAATTCTAAGATTTTCCTGCAGTCATGGACCCAAAACCTTGCACAGTCCACACTGCTTAATGTAATGAAGATCCCACACTTCAGCAGACACCAGGAAGTTAATGCATGTGTCAAGTTGCTATTGTCCTGCTACCACGAAGGATATTTATGGCTGGAACACCGCATCACTGTAGATCCAACCTTGATCAATCAGATCATAGGACTTAGCATGCAAGGCTCTGACCCACAATACTTTTACCCAGGAAATTCCTCAGACCGAGCACTTGCATAGTGTATAAAAGAAACTTATGGCGATGTTGAGAAGGGCACGTGAGGCTACAAAGTAGCCTCTGTCTAGAGTGGCGCAGTGCGCCTTGCCTGTCAGATGATCACGGGCAAGCTAGTTCACAAGAACAGACCAACACAAGTGACTGGATTCATAGTTGACATCGTAGGGAAGTGCGTTGAGGGACTACAAATGAGCTGGGCGTAGTATCTTGTAAACTAGCTAGAGCTTGATTGCAGAGAAGCACAAGACCAAGGATATGAGTTCCACTTTAGTTGGTTGCTCATACTAATTGCTTTCATCACCTGGGAGCTACCAGAAGGTGCCACTTTTCTGGAGATCGAACCCTTCGAACCACTGGCCGTGAAGTTCTGTACACTATGGTACTCCAACAATATGAACAAGCAGTGGCAGTCCAATGTTGTCTTCCATGCCTATTACAACCAATTGAAGAATGCAATCCACTCTACACCTCACATCACTCCAAACACACTTCATAGGTTTATACCTTTGATAAAATTCACCGTAGACCGCCACTTCACCTATATCACAGCGTGCACTGATGAACAAAAACAACAGCTCCAATAATACTACAAGTTGATAGAAGAAGACTTGGAGCAGATTACCAAGGAATGGTCAGCGAACCTCCTTGTCCCAACGGACCCCACAGAAAGGTCCTATGTGGAAATCCCTGAAGCTATGATGGATACACTTGGACCAAGTAAGACTAAGAAGGATACTGAAGCTCAAGATGTCCATAGCACATCTACGAAGACCACTTCGATCTCACCTACGCAGGGAGGTGATGGTGAAGAACTAGGTGGGACAGAAGTCGAGAAAAACAAAGGCAAGGTTACTCCGACTAGAGAGGAGGAGGATCCCTCCAAGAAAAGGAAGACTACCCCACTAAAGCCCTCATCCCAAAAGAAATCCAAGTCCACCCAGACTACATTTAAGACTACCCTCACACCAAATGACTTCGACTTCCTAACCGTTACACTGGATGATGCTTCACAAGAGATCACAGAAAGACAAGAAGTGAAGCAAGAGGAGCTCTTTATCCGAATCAAGGGCGAACTTCAAGAAATGAAACAGGTACTCCAGTCCAACCGAACAACTTCTACTGCTCCCTTGACAATTGAAACAACAGGAACAGGTGATGAGCCCACCCAATTACACCAGATTGTCGATAAAGTTGAAGCTCGACTTCGACGAGCTCAAGAAGACACAACATAAGCCACCCAGGCTTTGACACAAGTACATAGCGCACTTCCAGAACAACAGAGTAAGGCAGAACGAGAAACGCTTGCCCTGAAAGCAAAGTGGGATGAGGAAAAAGCATAGTTTCTAGCAAAGAAACTTGAAATACAAGAAAGGGTTCACAAAGCACTTCGCTCTGTGACAGTCATAGAAGTAAAGATTGAATAATGTGTTCCACAGCAGGTGACAAGACTCGAAGAAGTAATCCAACAACTTCAGTAGTGCATCGCAGATATGGAAATTCGTACTGTGCCCGAGACTCCTCAAGAAATAAGAGATCTAAGGGAGGAAAATGCCCATAGCACAGTCGATCGATTAAAAACCTTTGCCTTGGAATACAAACAACTGTGTGCTAGAAGCAACCAAACTCTTGAGAACCTCGTAGAGAATCCAAATTTACGGGGTTTGGAGGTACAACTCCAAGAAGCAACATAGCATGCAGACACGCTATAGGTGCAGATGAAGGCCTTGACCCCAGTCGAAAGAATGAAGAGGTTTGTAGATAACACATGGAAGGGCCAAGAAATGACACAGTGATCCAGGAATTCACTTAGCAAGAGGCTGTCGCGCTGTAGTAGGTCGAAGAATCTCGAGCCAAGCTCAAGGCATTCGAGGCAGAATTGATCAGGCCAGAGTGACTCGGGACGAGTCATAGGTGAGTGTTGGGGGCCTGTTGGCCCTTGACCAAGTTTTGAGGAACACTTGGTCATAATTGACCATTTTTGGGACTTCGACAGCTTGTCAAAGATGGAGCGCAACGCAAAGCAAAAATTGGGGGAGCTAGACCTATTTTTGGGCCCCTTTAGGGTTTTGGGTTAATGTAACAGGAAAGGGATGTCGGATCGTGGGTTTACCCATGCTTAGGCCCATTTTTGTAATCTATAAATAGATACTTAGGCAATGTAAGTGGAGGACAATAATATATCTATGTGATGTATAGTTGATGGCTTAGTGTTAGTAACTAGATCCGTGTGATTGGATGTATATTGTAAGTGCTTTGTGCATGATTGTAAGAAGCTTCTAGAGCTCAGTGCAATTTGTTGTAGTTTTGTGCAGAAGTGCAAGGAAGAAGGATCTAGCGAGCTACACAGATCTTTTGTCTTATGTGAAGTAAGGATTATTGAAGCTCTGTGCTGTAACTACTTGACTGAGATAATAAAGATGAAGACTTTGTGGATGTAGCCCCAGGGTGGGGGTGAACCACAGTAACTTTGTGTGTTGTGCTATGTGCCTCGATCTGATGAGTTATCTCTTCCTTGCTGTTAGTGTCAGAAGTCACTTCTGGATTGCTTGCAGGAGCTGAGCTTGACACCCATCAGTTTAATGTCACGGTTTGTTTAAAGGGGTGATCAAATGGAAGGAAACTCAGAACAATATCGTCTCAACTCTGAAACTAGGCCGGATATGTATGAGTGAGTGAGGTCTTAGAGAAACTCCAAACAGTGGGTTGTAATAAGGGTGAGCAGATGGAAGACTTGAACAAGAAAAGTGTAGGGGTCTGTCATGAGCCTCAGGTTTCTAATAGACTGTGAGAACATGCATCTGTAGCCAAGATCTTCTTACACCCAGATGTAGGAAACCAGAGAAAATAGTAATGCAACAATAAATCATTTATCATAACATAAATGTGCTAATTCATACGAAGCATTCGATCATGAACTCTCTAGCACGAGACGAAA
>CBVK0100097204.1:0-33826 GCA_900067695.1 Picea abies
TTTCCCTACACGACGCTCTTCCGATCTCACGTCCATTAATAAATATTGTCAACAATCAAATCGTTGTCTATTAATATTTATTGTCATCAATATTATATCGCTATCCATTGATAAACATCTGTCTAGAATTGATATTGCCTGGGGTTCCATGCTAAACTCAGAATTATTAAATACGTTGCGCTTTATCAAAAAAAAATGCATACATATGCATAAATTCACAGACATAATAAATTTGCAGCCATATCATAAATTCGCAGCCATATATAAATTCGCACCCATATATAAATTTGCAGCCATATCATAATTCGCAGCCATATATAAATTTTCAGCCATATAAATTCACAGCCATATCATATCAAATGCTATGCAAAAGTAATAAAATTGCAATGGTAATTCGTTGTGTCAAACTGGGTAAATCACCTAGAAAATCGTGGGGTGAAAAGGTTGTTTAATATGCCATGAATCATGGTGTAAATGTTATGTAAAAAGTCCAAGAAAAATGCCCATGGGCGCTACCTTTGTTGGGAAATTCTCCAAGCAATTCGTTGTTGATAACTCGACTTTTTCTAAGGTAAGGAGAACAGGTAAAAGATGGGTACGAGTCCCCCCGATTTGCTGGAAAGAAAAACAAATTTCCCCTCTTGCAAGGAGCCAAGGAATCGGAGTTAATCCTTCAGATATTAATCATTCAAACACCGCGAGATAAAAATCACAAGAAAACTCAGAGATAATCAATCACAAGAAAACGCAGAAGTAATCAATCGCAAGAAAACGCAGAAGTAATCAATCACAAGAAACCGCAGAGATTTATCATTCAAGCGCAGAGGTTTATTAGAGTTTAAACAATTAAAAACACGGAGTATAATCGTAGTTTAATCAATCAAGACGTAGAGTTTAATCAGAGTTTAATCATAAGAGAAAAACGTAGAGATAAGTAAGGGATAGATAGTTGGGAAAAAAAATATCCTTCACATATTATCCATGCACAGGAAAGTAGGGCATTTGAATCTCAGTCTTAAACACAGAAGTGAAGATAGTCGATTAGGCCCCTGGACGACTGCTCAGGCACAGACTAATAACTTAAATGATAAGGGACAGAATATAAAAACATAATTTTTCTTCGTATTAAACCAATAAAAACAACACAGAGAAGTCATTGCAATCAGAGTTTGGGTTCTCCATGGGAAATCAATTCAAATACAGTGAGCATAAGGCTGGGATGACTTTAAGTTTTCTGATCATAAAACGTTGAGCTCAACAAGACAATTTGTTGAACGATAAAAATGAAATCTTTGGATAGTGTTTAGTTGATTAAACATAAACTTTAACAAATTAGAAAAACATTACTGGAGGCGCAGGGAAAATATTGAAACTACCATTCAATACAAATATACACATGCGTATTGTAGCCAAATGCGAAGGCTCTGAGTCGTTGTCTTGCGTGCGTTCTGTTCAACTCCCGCTTGCTGACCGATGTGACCTCACCGGTACCTCCCAGCCAATGCTAGGGGTACTCTTCTTCCCCCTAAGCCCCCCGAGCCGCAAAGGGACCACACACACAATACCAAAGAATGCTAGCACCCAGCTCTCCTCACAAGGTCGAGCTACCACTCATTACCCGAGTTGGCTATCCCAACTCCCACAAGAGAAGTTCAGTCGAGATAAACTTTCAGTAGCGTAACGTTACGCAAAAATATGTGATTCATACTCCTCCTCTACCATCTCTTTTATAGAGTTTTCAAGTTATTAGTTTCCCAAATTCTCATTAAATTCCTTTTTCATTTAATTAATTTCGAAAAACCTCCCCCATAAACATGTCGCTTGATCCCCTAGTTGCACCAAAAAATCAATTTTATTAATTAATTAAATACTCTTATTTCCCTCACCCACCAAGAGCATTCCTAAAAAAGCACCTTTGTGTCCCAATATTCCCTTACAGTTCTTAAATGACTTACGCCTTACTTAATTCCTAGTTGAGTTCATTAATAGAAAGTTTCAAAGGCTAGATTCCTTACTAAGTTAGACATTCATCTTTTTCTTTAAGTTTTCCCTTTTTTTAAGTTTCACTTTTTCTTTAAGTTTCATTTTCTTTTAAGTTTCCCCTTTTTATAACTAAGTTCAGAATTAGTAGTCTAGATAAACAACCATTTACTCTTTTTATAAATTTAATCCTCCATTATAATTTCCTTTTTCTTTTTTCTTACTTTTATAATTAAAGTTTGAATTTCTCTTATTAGTTATAAAAGAACCTTTAGTGAATTGAAATTTTAAAAAAAGAATCTTAGTGAATTAAAATTTTATAAAAGAACCTTAGTGAATTAAAATTTCCACTTTAATCTGGTTATACGTCTAATTAGTTGTTTTTTTTTGTTCTAAGGCTCTACTCAGACCTAGGTTTTTAATTCACTAGGCTTGGCGACAGTTCTTAAGGGAAAAATTAGGCATTAAACTTTACTTATCACATAATTCATTTTAAGGCCGACTAGGTTTATTCACTTACCAGTTAAAATCGCGATGTGCCCTTCAGGACGCACTACATGCTCCAAGGGTGCCACTTGTCTCTTTATGTTTTCCTTGTGCGACATACCCTTCAAGACGCACTATGTGCTCCAAGGGTGTCACTCGCCTCTTTATGTTTTCCTTGTGCGACGTGCCCTTCAAGACGCACTACGTGGTCCAAGGGGGCCACTCGCCTCTTGACTGAATTTGGTAGACGTCAAACCCCTAGAGTCAATGCTCCGCCAGATGATCTTGTGGGATACTAAGGGCCTCTAAGGAATAAGGCCCCTGCCTTATTGCGCGCCCCTTATAATCATCATGAGTGACTGACACAGTCTTCCCTCACGGCATCATGGATCTTCTCGAAATAGGTAATCGTTAACCTACAGTTCGAGCCATGGCGGGAGTGCTAGTAAGTTGTGGCAGGGCTGCTGCCACACCTCTCCCTCAAAGTCTCTGGTTGTCATGAATGACCCCTCTACTCCAAATGTCAGTCTAGTTGGCAAGCTATCGTCATCCTGCATCCATCAACGAATCATGTCAGCAATAATAATCAATCATCATAATATCTAACAATATGTACATATGTCACATCAACAACCTTCGGACCCAACAGTCCACTCCCTGACTCGATCCGGAGTCCAAGGAGTATCATCGATGGCTCTGCATCCTTAATGTCCAAAGTCCTACACACTAAGGAGAACCCATTCAATAGCACATGTCTATGTAAATACAACAAACTAACATATCATCAAATCCATAATATCTCATAATCATAATCAAAACGACCAATAGTATAATAAGTCGGATCACTTGCACGCAAGTGTCCTCAAAGAATAAGTTCACTCAGTGCGTGCAAGAGTGGGATTTTACATACACCCCCTCTTGGTTTAAACTTTGTCCCAAAGTTTCACAGTATATAAGTTCCAAAATAAAGTGTATCACAGTATCATAAGTCTATCTATCCAACAAAAATGGAAATTGTTGGCACATATCATATGTGTCCTCCCTGGTCGCCAAGTGTGAACTATAGATGTCCCACTAAACCTTGACCTGATCTATTGTTCGACATCGTAGTTGTCAAATGATATGGTCCAAGATGCGGATTGGATCAACCGTGAGCACACCCTCGTCAGATACCTGTAAGGAACTCATGCCAATAACATGTGTAGGATCACTAATATAATGTCTCAAAACATATACGTGAAAAACATCGTGCATACGCCTCAAAGAATCAGGCAAGGCTAGTCGATAGGCCACGAACCCCTTATTTTCCACAATCGTGAAAGGTCCCATGAACCTAGGAGACATTTTAGCACCCTTTCCAAACTTGATCGAACTCTTATGTGGTTTCACTCACAAGAATACTTGATCGCCAACTTCATAACTACGGTGTGCATCAGCATAACTCTTCTGTCGATCCTGCGCTTCTTTGATCCTTTGTCTTATTGTTTACATTTGTTCTTCATTTTCTTGGATCATTTCTGGTCCCACCAGGGCCCTATCCTCAAGTCGATCCCAACTCAAAGGCGTTCGACACGGTCTCCCGTAAAGAAACTCGAAAGGCACCATCATAATGGTGCTTTGATAATTGTTGTTATATGTGAATTCTACCAGTGGAAAGAATTCTTACCAACACTTTTGTTGGTCCATCAAGTACATGTGCAACATATCCTCCAAGATTTGGTTTATTCGTTCGGTCTTCCCATCTGTCTCTGGGTGATACGTGGTACTAAAGTTAAGTTGGGTTATCGTATTGTAAACATTGATCCTCTATCAGATATAATCCTCTTAGGCACACCATCCAGCCTCACAATCTCACAGATGAAAGTTCTATCTATGTCAGGTGCCTGATACGTTGTACGCACAGAAATAAAATGAGAAATCTTCATCAGAGTGTCTACTACCACGAATATTGATTCGTGTCTCCTTGTTATTAGTGGAAATCCAACAATGAAATACATCGAAATGACCTCCCATTTCGATTCTAGAATCGCATGTGGCTGTAGTAATCTTGTTAGATTTCTATGTTCATCCTTCACCTGCTGACATTCTAGACATCTTTCCATGTAGTTGACTAGGTCTGCCTTCATTCCTTTCCAAAAGAATAAGGGTTTAAGGTCTTCCCTCATCTTCGTGACTCCAGGATGAGCCATGTATACTATTTTGTGAGCCTCGTTTAGGATCAAACTCCTCAACTCATCATTGGGTGGTACGTAAATTTGAATTTTAAATATCAATAATCCATCGTTGTCTAAAGTAAATCCTTCAAATTTTGGTACCATCATTTTGTTTTGTCTAATAAAATCCTTAACCTCTTTGTACCAGTCATCATCACGTTGTAAGGTTAGAATATTTTCACGTAGATTATTCTGAAGAGGCATCACCGAAAATATGTGTGGTTTCCAACTCAATACATCAGACACTATGTTCACTATTCCCTTTATGTAATTCATCTCGAAATCATACTCGCTAAGCAATTTCGACCAACGACGTTGTCGCGTGTTCAATTCGCTTTGCGTAAAGATGTGTTGTAGTCCACAGTGGTCCATTTTTAGTTCAAATTTTTGTCCAATAAGGTAGTGCCTCCAAACTCTCAAGGAATAAACAATGGATAACAACTCTAAATCGTGCGTCGCATAGTTCTCCTCATGCCTTCTCAACTTTCTCAAGATGTAAGCGATCACTCGATCGTCTTACATCAAGACTCTTCCTAAGCCTTCCTTGGATGCGTCAGTGCATACCAAGAAATTTGTGTCCATGTCAGGGACTTTTAGTATTGGTGTTGTTGTCAACAACTCTTTGAGCTTCCAAAATTCCTCCGCACAATTCTCGATCCAAACAAACTTCTTGTTCTTCTTATGCAAATTCGTGATTAGATTTTCTATCTTTGAAAAACCCTCGACAAACCGTCAATAGTATCCCACTAAACCCATGAAGATATGCACTTCTGGGACATTCGTCGACGCATGCAATTCCATAATAGCCTCGAAATTTGTTGGATCCATAGCGATACCTTCGTTAGAGATGACATGCCCTAAGTAGTGAATCTTCGATTGATAAAATGAGCATTTAGACAATTTCCCATACAATTTGTTCTCTCACAGACATTGTAGTACCAAGCACAAGTGATCGTCATGTTCCTCCAACGTCCAAGAGTAAATAAAAATATCGTTAATGAATACTTGGACGAACTTGTCCAAGTATTCTCGGAACACCCCATTCATCCAACACATAAATACCCCAGGGGTGATTTTCAGTCCAAAAGGTAAAACAGTAAACTCTTAATGTCCAAACCTCATCTTAAAGGCGATCTTAGGGACGTCATCCTCCTTGATCCATAACTGGTGATACCTTGATCTCAAGTCGATATTTGAAAACACCATCACACCCTTCATATGATAAAATAGATCATCAATCGTTGGCAGCAGATATTGATTCTTTATTGTTGCCTTGTTGAATTGACGGTAGTCAATGTAGAGTCTCCACGACCCATCCTTCTTTCGTTTGAAAATAATAGGCACACCCCACGGTAACACACTTGGACATATAAGTCCTAGGTCCAGCAACTCCTTCAGTTGCATTTTCAACTCCTGTAACTCCAGAATCGACATCCGATAAAGCATTCTTGCTATCGGTTTAGTCCCTGGTTTTAGGTCTATGGTAAATTCCAACTCCCTCTCCAACGACATCCCAGGTAACTCCTCAAGGAAGACATCTACAAACTCTCTCACCACCAGAAGGTGTTCTATACCTTTCGTTACTCCCTTCTTATTTAACACAAGGATTGCATAAATCTTACATCCCTTGCGCATGCTCTTCCATCGCTGCAAAGAAGAGATGAACCTCAGGGAGACTCCTTGGTTCCGACCTACAATCACGCATCTCTGTCCCTTGTCATTGACCAAACTCAATCGTTTCATCTTACAATTGAGTATCGCCTCATTTGATTCCAACCATTCCATATCGATCACAACGTCATAAGATACTAATATCATGACGTACAGGTTGTCCCTTGTGAAAAACGCTCCCAGGTTAAGGATACAGCCCATAACCTTCCCTCCAACCTTCTATTTGGCTCCTGAAGCCATTTCTACAAGGCTAAACTTGTCCTATCCAACTTCCTTTACCTTAATTCTTTTGAGCACTACACCAGAAATGAAACTCTATGTAGCACTTGGATCTATCAAAATACTAAGGGTTTGGTCAGCGACTGTACCTGACGTCTCTAGCACGGTCGACTAGTTCTATGTCTGGCGGTTATTCACCGTTGCATGAATCTAATGGGCCTTGCCCAAATCCCCCACAATAGTGGGTTAGGCTGATCCAGATGCTCTAGTCCTCTCCATTGGGTAGTCACACTGGTAATGTGGCTCCCCACATGTCCAACACCCTTTCTTCAGTCCAGTACTCCTAGTAGCCAAAGTAGAAGTTGATGGCCCACCATCCTGGAACCTTGGTTTGTTCTGTTGAATAGGCCTAAATTGATTTTGTTGTAGTTCACGTTGTTGTGGTGCTCTATAAGGAGTCTGTTGTTGAGGATTTATTCATCGAGGTGTAGATAAAGTGGATCCCCGATGGAAGCCACGATATCCTGGTGGATGTCTAGCTACTATCTGATGTTGTTGTGCACCATATGACACCTGCCCTACTGGTCTCGCTAAAGTCCTGCTCTGGCCCCCACTGATAATATCCTCCTCTACTATGAGAGCCTTATGAACAGCATCATGCAAGGTTGGAGGCATCAGAATCCTAACCTTTGCGCAAATGTTGGCATTAAGTCCAAACACGAACCTGTTGACCTTAAGTTCCTCAGTATTCAGGTGCGGAGAATACCGAATAAGCTCCATAAAATGGGTCTCGTACTTGGGCACCGTATGGCCTCCCTATCGCAAGTCGTTGAACTCGTTGAGCTAACACTCAATGAATTCCTCCGATAGATACCTCTCTCGAAACCATTCCTCGAACAGTTCCCATGACACATCTTCAACGGCCATGTTCAATTGTGGCAGGAGTGTCTTTCACCATAGAAGAGTGCTTCCCTTCAGTTGAAAGACTGCCATGCGAAATTTCATGTTGGAGGTATAGTCATGAAGTGAAAATCACATCGCCATATTCTCCAACCATGCCTCGACACCTACATCGTTCGGGGCACAAAAGAACTCAGGAAATTTGACCTTCTTCAGTTCGCAGTGAATGCTACCAGTACCGACCGGAGCACGTGGTTGACCCTCGGGGCATGTCGGTGCTCTGGCCTCTTCTCTGTCCAAACGGTTGATCAGTGCTTCATACATCCACTAAAAAGACCTCATCAGCCCAACCACATCACCCACAGCTATTGTTTCTTGTCCAACAACTTGTTCGTCTCCCTGGGGGTTAATCCCCTCGGGCGTGGATGTTACTGGAGGCGTCATGCATCCTCCCCTAGCACCCCATCATCTGCCTCCATGGTGACCTTTAACCATGATTACCTGCATGAATAATAATCAGTTTAATTAGCAACATTACAATCAATTATATAATCAACAGAATCTGTAGTGATCCCAAGTCGTGGGTCGAACCGGCTTGGATACCATATGTAACGAACCTCGTCGTTACGACTACATGCGTTGCAAAGCAAAATTTCTAATTTTATTTTTTATTTTAATCCAGAAGGCAATCAATGACAAAATTTAATCAACACAACTTGACGACAAAATGAAATGAAACTCTCTAGCACGGTCGACTGGTGCTCTGCCTGGCGCTTATCCACCGTTGCATGAATCTGATGGGCCTTGCCCAAATCCCCCATGGTAGTGGGTCTAGCTGATCCAGATGCTCTGGTCCTCTCCACTGGGAATTCATGCTGGTAATGTGGCTCCACACATGTCCAACACCCTTTCTTCGATCCAGTACTCCTGGTAGCTGAAGTAGAATATGACGTCCCACCGGCCTGGAACCTTGGTATTTTCTGTTGAATAGGACTAAATTGTTGTTGTTGTAGTCGATGTTGTTGTGGTGCTCTATAAGGAGTCTGTTGTTGAGGCACGGGTCGTCGGGGTGTAGTGAAATTGGATCCTCACTGGAAGCCATGATATCCTGGTGGATGTCTAGCTATTGTCTGATGTTGTTGCGCACCAGATGACACCTGCCTCGCTTGTCTCACTAGAGTCCTGCTCTGACCCCCACTGATAAGATCCTCCTCTACTATGAGGGCCTTCTGAATATCATCATGAAAGGTTTGAGGCATCATAATCATAACCTTTACATGAATTTTGACATTAAGGCCAAACACGAACCTGTTGACCTTAAGTTTCTTGGTATTCATGTGCGGAGCATACCGAAAAAGCTCCATAAAATGAGCCTCGTACTTGGGCACCGTACGGCCTCCTTGTCTCAAAGGGTTGAACTCATTGAGTTGACACTTAATGAATTCCTCCAATAGATACCTCTCTCAGAACCATTCCTCGAACAGTTCCTATGACACGTCTTCTATGGCCATGTTCAATTGCAACAGAAGCGTCTTCCACCATAGAAGAGTTCTTCACTTCAGTTGAAAGACTGCCATGCGGACCTTCATGTTGGAGGTATATTCATGAAGTGAAAAGCACATCCCCATATTCTCCAACCATGCCTCGGTAGCTGCGCCATCCAGGGCACCAAAGAAGTTGGGAAATTTGAACTTCTCGAGTTCGCGGTGAATGCTACCAGTATCGACCGGAGCACGTGGTGGAACCTTAGGGGGTGTCGGCGCCCTGGCCTCAGCTCTATCCAAATGGTTGATCAGTTCTTCAAACATCCGTTGAAAAGACCTCATCATGCAAACCACATCACCCATAGCTATTTGTTCCTTCCCAACAACTTGTTTGTCTCCCTAGGGGTTAGACCCCTCAGGCGTGGATGTTACTAGATGCGTCATGCCTCCTCCCCTAGCACACCATCGTCTACCTCTGCGGCAGCCTCTAACCATGATTACCTACACAAATACAAATCAGTTTAATTAGAAACATTACAATCAAATATCTAATCAATGGAATCCATAGTGATCCCAATTCATGGGTCGAACTAGCTCAGATACCATATGTAACGAACCTCGTCGTTACGACTACATGCGACGCAAAGAAAAAAAAAATTTATTTTTTATTTTAAGCCAGAGGGAAATCAACGGCAACAATTAATCAACACAACTTGACAACGAACACAACTTACGCATCCTGGTGACAAACAACAACGAACCAGCACACTAGCACATCATGAAACTGGATGAAACATACAGTAATCAATGGATAGATAAAAATGGCTACCCACCCGACAAAAACAAGACAATGCCTACAAGTTAAAGGACAACATCAACAACCTGACACAATGGCTTCGACGACCAGTAACTAGAAACCTATACGGCGTGCAAAACCAAATGCATTAAAGCGTTACAGAACCAAGTACCAACATCAATTACAATGAATAATATGCCCACCTCGGGAAGCATAAGACTCTGGCCAGGTTATCATTCACATCTATCCATTAAGGCACGCAATTATCCCCTTGTTAGGAATAATGTCGTCACAAGGAGATATGCGTGAATGTAACCATGGCACAACATAACCTATCTAGACCTTTAACCCAAGATAAATATTGCACGCTAGGAGACCGAATTATCTATCAATAAATACACAAAGACTATACCCAAGCACCCCAGCATCAAGTCGATAAGACGCAAGTTGACATCACTCGAAATTAAAATGCGCAACTAACCGAAGGATTTCTTGTTTTCTACAAGGAAAACATGTGTGGTGTAACAACTATGACCAACCACCATTTACACTTCAACTTAAGGCACAAGGTGCCTAGTAACCAATTAACTATTAAAATATTAATCATTTTAGCTAATAAAGCTATTAAACCCTCAATCATTAATCTTGCGCAAGCTATTAAAGTATTACCCCAATAAACCATAAACCATAAACAATTAACTGTTAATCATTATGTCTGAGTGTGAATGAGAGAACTATTATCATTGCAATTAATCAAGTAATCTATTACCAAAGCAATTAAGCCATTATTCTATTACTATTACTGATAAGTAAGACGGATAAATGAGCAATTGCTATATAAAAAAAAAAAAAAAAATTATTGTTTACATAAGTCATAAGGCGTATATATAAAACCATTGACATATAAAAACAATAAATCTAATTGTAGTAAGGATCACGACCACCACTGAAACCATATCTTTTTAAAATTGAGGTGTCCTACATTTGATTAAATTACTACTAAAGAGCTCAAATGACGATAAGTTTGATGAAGTTAATATACAAAACAAAAATCGCATCTTTTTAGAATGATAATCTTTTTCAGAGGTTAGAATATACAAAACAGAAATCACATCATATTAGAATATACATCATTTTCTGTCAATTAAAAATATAGCAGTCCAAAAATCGCAGTCCTTTAATAAAATCATGTGTTATTAATGTTGTCTAACCATGTCCATTAATACGGTCTAACCATGTGCTATATATTAATAATAAATCAACAATAAAACCATGGGCTATCTATTAATAATAAATCAACATTCAACATATCGTTGTCCATTAATAAATATTGTCAACAATCAAATAGTTCTCTATTAATATTTACTGTAATCAATATTATACCGCTATCCATTCATAAACGTTTGTCTAGAATTGATATTGCCTGTGGTTCCATGCTAAACTCAGAATTATTAAATTCGCTATGTTTTATCAAAAAAAACACAGACATATGCATAAATTCGCAGACATAATAAATTCGCAGCCATATCATAAATTTGTAGCCATATATAAATTCGCAGCCATATATAAATTCGCATCCATATAAATTCGCAGCCATATCATAATTTGCAGCCATATATAAATTCGTAGCCATATAAATTCGCAGCCATATCATATCAAATGCTATTCAAAAGTAATAAAATCACAGTGGTAAAGGCTGGGTGAATTCGCTATCTCAAACTGGGTAAATAGCCCAGAAAATCGTGGGGTGAAAAGGTTGTTTAATATGCCATAAATCATGGTGTAAATGTTGTGTAAAAACTCCAAGAAAAATGCCCGGGGGTGCTTCCTTTGTAAAGAAATTATCCAAGCAAATCGTTGTTGATAAATCAACTTTTTCTGAGGTAAGGAGAACAGTTAAAAGGTGGGTACGAGTCCCCAGATTTGCTAGAAAGAAAAACAATTTTCCCCTCTTGCAAGGAGCCAAGGAATCAGAGTTAACCCTTTAGAGATTAATCATTCAAACACTGAGATAATCAATCACAAGAAAACTCAGATATAATCAATCAAAAGAAAATGTAGAAGTAATCAATCGCAAGAAAACACAGAAGTAATCAATCACAAGAAACCGAAGAGATTTATCATTCAAGCACAGAGGTTTTGATAAACCATAAACAAGAACAACAACATGGCGGAAAAGGATCACTAGCCAACACTTAATTATTCACTCCAATGTGACATATTTATAGTACAATGGGTGACACCATGATGACGCACACCCCCTCCACAACCTGCAGGTCGGAAGGTCCACGTCAACATAGGATCTTTCCTTATCCACTGGCCCGAAGAGCTTTCGGAATGGCTCTCCTATTTTTCCTTCAGGAAATCTACACCCATAGCAAATTCAAGAATTTCCCCCCTTGTACTTCGGGAGATCGGACTTCGCACTTTCGCGAATCCATAGGTCAAGCACCTGTCTCTCAAATCTCTGAAACCTGAAAACAGTCAATGCTGACCCTTCCTCTTTCTCTTTTGGACTTTTCCTTATCGCGATTTTGGTGGTTGCGGTGTCCAACAACTTGTTCCCACAATTCCTGAAACCCGATGTTCTGAAATTCTGACACGTTCCCAAGGTTGACCTTCCAACACCCCTTTACTCCATCGGGACTTTGGACTTCGCGATATCGTGAATCTTAATGCGAATAATTCGGAACTTCACTCCCTGAAACTCTGAAATGATCAATGGAGTTTGACTCTGTGTCAATAGTGTGCCACCTGTCCACTCACTGACTCCTCTGTGGCCCACACAAATCCTTTTAGCTTTTCAGGATTTCGCGTTTCATGATTTCGCGATTCCCATTGCAAAGTTTACAGGACTTCAACCTATGAAAACTCGATATAGAAACCCCCATGTAAATCCAACGGCCCTTATGGCTTGGACCTATGGTCCTACTCCTCCTGAGCTTAGAACCTTTCAGGAATACTCGTCATATCTCCCCTGCTCCTCCGTGAGATCTGACGGCTCACGGGACTTCGTGAATTATCCTCAGAGAATTCCAACCATCTGTCCTTTCCTCGAGAACTCGTCCTCCTGTGGTCCGACGTCGCTATGCCTTCCTTCGACTCCTTCAAAGGTTCAAATCCTTCTGAACTTTCCCAACTCTGAGTCTTTCAGAAAACCCCTTTGCACGCACTCCTTGCGGCAGACTTTCAAACACTTCCAAATGTTGAAATCCTTCGACTCTGCGCACACCTGCAGCAGCAGTCCCTCAATACTTCACACAGGTCCACAACCCTGAAACTTCACTCAGCCTACGCACTCCTTGCATGGATTCTGTGCCCAACTGCACTTCTATGGAAATGAGAAAAAAATCTTTCTCTCCTGAGCTTTTAGAGACAAACCTATGAACACCTTGTCAATGCACTCCTTGCGTACAATTCAACTGCACTCCTTGCAGGAACTCTTTCTCAGATAGAGAAACAATTGAAACTCATTCCTCTCCTCTTTCCTCTCAGATTTCAAACATTCAACAAGAAATCATTCTTACATAGCATAAAATCAATTGCATGACAAAAAGAGCAAAACATTCATGAGCATAACATTTAAAGATGCATACACAGAGAATATATGAACACCATGAGTCTGAATCACAGCTTTCTTGTATTAATTCAGAACTTTTGTACATGGAGTCTGCTACACAACTCTCTGCTTCTCTTCTATGCTCATCCTCATGCTAATAATGTTACAATACACAATGAGGGTGTCTATATCTCGTTTCCCTCCTGCGCTCTAAAACGGTCTAATCTAACATTCAATTCTATCTACTTGCATTAACTACTATAAATGCCTTCTACCTACTAAGGACGAGAGTGAATTTCTCAAGGTCTGTTTACATTATACAAGTGCACCTCCACTTGATGTTTCATTAATGGTTCAAGATATTTCAAAATTTGTGTTGGGCGCTTTTCCAACTGTCTGATTGTCTCTGCGTTGGCTCGCTTGAGATGCTCCTTCATCATGCCACCTCATAGAGAGATTTGCTCTAGATCCTAAAATCATGCATGATGACTAGGCTAGGCAATCTTAACTAAATCATTAGTCATCACTTGAGGATATATTATTAATATACTAAATGAATAATACAAATATAGGTGATAATTTAGACTTAGTGATTGGTAAAGGTAAGCCATAGGCTAACAATCCCCCCCTCAATCACAAGTCCGATCAATAATACCAACAATAAATCATAAATTGGTATCAATTCCAAGTCTTCATATTGAAACTCC
This sequence comes from Picea abies, assembly GCA_900067695.1. NCBI lineage: Eukaryota > Viridiplantae > Streptophyta > Pinopsida > Pinales > Pinaceae > Picea > Picea abies. The sequence goes on from CBVK0100097204.1 coordinate 14,016, forward strand.
TGAGTTGAGCCTCAATGAAGAACTACCTGAAAAACTGCCAATTTGAATGTTGAACATGTTCATTTGAAATGAACTGGAAGAGAGCTAAGATATGGAAGTGAACAGCTGCAATATCTGAACATTCCTTGATTTCTTGACAATTTTATCATTTTGCCAAGTATTTTAGCTAGAAGAATCTAATGTCTTATGCTAATTGGTGAACATGTAGTATCACCACTCTACTATCAGTGTATCACTGAAAGTGCTCTCTGAATCTATGGTTTTGGATAACCACTGACCAAATGATACCATGTATCTGATGGTTTTTGGATAACCACTAACCAATCTTGACACTTTTAGGTGTCCATCAACATCCCAATGTATAATGTGTATGATTCAATTGCAAGTTATTGAACCATAATCTTGTCAAAGCCTGCCATCTCTGGAAAATATCACAATGTAATCATGTGAGCCAGGATGCATGCAAATTGTTTACTTAATGTAAACTCCAATCTGATGAGAGCGAACCAAGAGAAGTGAATCAGCTTCTAGTCTGACACATCCCTGAAAACGTCAGACAACTCAATCAAATGCCAAGCTGCAATGCAGAAGGATCCTCTTGTCCTCTGCTAGGTCGAATGACCATCTATTTGAACCAAATGTTCACATCATTGGTCTCAAAATCAAAATCTATATGATTCAACTTAAACTTATTGAACCATAATTCTACCAAAGTCTGTCATCTACAGACCGCAGTTGCCCATTTGGAAAATTTCATGCCCATATGGCATACTTGATGTTTGTTGTCAAAACTTTCTGTCTAACAACCATCTTCAATTCAATCATCAATTCCCCCCTTTTCATCTGAAAGGAGAGACCACAAGTGGTTTCATGAACCATCTTCACTGGAATTTTGAACTCCCCCCCTTAAGGGGCATGAGAGTTACATCATTGTACTCCCCCCTTCTAGGCTCAAGAGAGTACCATACTTGTTCCATTTGAGTACAACACAAAGTGGGCATGCAGAAAAAACCACATGTTATCTCATCCCGTGAGGGCCATGCTCGAAATCTACGCCATAAGGGAACCACTTATGTGAGGTACAAAAATGTTATGTGATACAAGATTGGTCTTTACTTGAGATTGAATTCTATGGTAAGACTTATATAATCGCTTGGTTGTTGATGACCATTTCCAAGGATCAATCCACTCATAGTGAATCTTCAATCTTGTAGGTTTCTTCAGTGTTGAACATCTGTCTGAAGAATGGTTATGCTTGCCACAATGCTAGAAAGGATGGAGATCAAAACACTGATTCTCCTTGTGACCAACTCGATTACAATGTTGGCATGTATCATTCTGATTCTGAACTTGAACAGGTGAAGTTGAAGCTTCTTGAAGGAATCTAGCACTTTGAAACTTGATTGGTCTGGAATAATCGGGAATATGAAAGGTAACTTCCTTGTCATATCCAAGTCCTGTTCTATTCTTGTTGTAGATGATTTCTTCCCAAGGTCTGATGATGGGCATGGAAAGAGTATTCTGAACCTGTTGCTTTGAAATTTGTGGAAGTGGATTTATTGCATGTTGATGAATCATTGAAAGGTTTTCTTCACTAAAATCAAAAGAAAACTCTTGAAATGTAGGTTCATGAATATATTCAACTTCGTCTGAAACTTATTCTGAAGTTGTATCACTGTGTTGTTCCTTCACTGACTATTGATCAAAAGCAACATCATCTTCATCATCATAGAGAGGGTTGTGATGAACATAAACTAGTTCAAAACACTTCACTGGCTGTTGATTTTTGAAATCTATCAATTCATCATTCAATAGATGGGATAGAGATTGAAGAAGTCTAACTTTAGCTTGCGTCACTTGCAAACAAGTTAGCACTGATTGAAGATTTTCTTTGTTCAATGTCATTGTGTTGTCTTCAGTGGTGTTTATTAGAGTGTTCAGTAACTCTAATAATTCGAGACATCGAGCCATTTTCAAAACACTAAAAGAGGTCTCCTTGTGCAGGTAGATCCTTATTACAGAAGAAGGCTCGACAGAAAAGGCTTATCTACAACTCGCTCACTTGAATCGCTCACTTGAACTTCACGCTCGCTTGATTTTGTTTCACTCTCACTTGTACTCGCTCACTTGAAATTTTCTTGCTTTCTTCCAAGAAGTTGAGGATGTCGGTTACCACCGAAAATGCATCAAAACTTTGATGTTTACAATGATTTGAATTTTAACCACTCAACCTATAGACTCGGGAATAGAATGATACAAGAAAGTTGTGGGTGTCAGGTTCAACCGAGAATGCACCCAAAAATTACAATAACTTAATTTGATTTGATTTGACACTTACAAAAAAAAAAATTGCAAGTAGTAAATGATATGCAAATGTTGATGCTTAACAATGCTTCATTTACTTGATTTTCCCTTTCAATGATTGATGTAGAATCATTGTTGAATGTTGATGTTGACAATTAAAATGCTTGAATGTTCTTCGCGGCTACTTGATTGCAGGTGTTTTAATTGCATGTGCTTGATTGTATGTGCATGAATGGTATTAATCATGTGCATTGATTTCATTAACCTTCTTTGTACTCCATGTGTGTGTGATAATGTCAAAACTAGACATAAATCAGCTCATAAAACAACCATGAAAAAAATCACCAACACACACCACACAAGGTGTACCTAAGATCCCCTTATTCAATTTCGGGTGGATCTAGGACACAGAGAAAAAGACTTCAATTTTATTATGAGTATCTCTTTTATGATCACAATACAAATATAAGCCTTCAATGGTGTTCACTTCCCATTTCAACTTATAAGAAGAACCTGATAACTCATATTTACAAAGTTTGGCAAGCACTAAGCCTACTAGCATTTTGCATATAAGTCTTCATAAGCAAAACATGGGTTTAAAAAATTCTTTTGTTTTACAAAAGAGAAACATGGTTTCTTCTCCAAATTCTTTTAAACCTTTGACAAAGCTATAATATGTCACTGCAACATTAAATCTATCAACCCACAAGAATTTATAATGGAACAATTATTTTACTTGTTATTCCAAAAATAATGGAAATTATCACCCAATCAAAGCAATTGCCTAAAATAATTTTGATCCTTCTCAGATTGATCAAATCGTACTCTTGGAGGTTGATATCACTAAAGATCTTGAAGACTCTATCATTGAATATTTATATCTGGATTGTGACAAGAAATGTTCCAACTCAACCAAAATACATGTTTCTATTGCCAAATTCTCACCTTCAGTGTCAGAAACAACCTGAGCAATAACTCATTCTCCTTCTTTGTTGGCCAAGAATGCAATTAGTGGAACCACGTATTCCACTCAAATTGATTTGGATCTTTAGTAGTGATTGGTTCGATCTGTTTCCTTTAGCATCGGTGGCATTGATAAAGTAGAATTTTCTGCTATGACGCTTCTAGTCCAGCCATGTGCTCTTGCATGAGAAAAATATTCAATCCCGATGACATGCGTAGTCAAATCGTCACTGCAAATAGAACAAATGACACACGACTTAAGGAAAATCCTATTTTATCTTCAGTCTCCCTTAATGCTCTTGAGTTTATCATCACAATGTGTTTCCACCTCCTCTGGTTAGCTTGTAATTCTTCAAATTCTGGAGTTGGAATCACCACGCCATTGCAGAATCAAGAACCAATTATTGTTTGTACTCTCATGTTGGATGATCTCCGCCAATTTCAATAGAAGGCAGCTGAATTAGCGAAATCCCTTCAAAATTTGCACTAACATAATTCTTTTGTATACGACTCAAATGGACTTCGAACTTACAGATCTAAGTAAAACCCGTTCAAATATAGGAGAGGTTTCTGAAGCAAGAATATTGGAATTTTTTTAATCAGAGAATCGAGCTTTTTTTTAATTTGAGTTTGCTACAGTTGAAGGATCGCATGTAATTCTCTGAAAATACCATTTTAATTGTAGATTTTCGATCATCGTGTTTTACCCGACATTCTCCAAATCACCTCATGCCATGATCCCAGAAATTTCAAAGAGTTGAACTCTTCGACCAACTATCGCCCCACTCTCTTTCCAGCAAGTTTTAAATAGTTCTTTCCATCAGATCACACATCAAAAAATATCAGAATCCCTTTGACATTGTGGATACACAATGAAAATTTGCAGCCAACCAATAGGTTTGTCTCTACCTTAGCCCACACATATATGCTTGGCCCTTCCTTCTTTGCAAACCGATTACCATAATTCTCTTCTCCTCTACTCTCAGATCTCAAATCATTGGAATTGTTGGATTGTGACAGATCGCTAACACATATCTCAAATCGGTGGATTTGTTGGATTGTAACAGATCACTAACACAGGTCTCAAATCGATGGATTTGTTGGATTGTTAGAAAACCTCCACAAGAACTACCTTCTTTGTTAGAAAAGTCCAGTGCATTAAACTCTTTCACAACAAATAACACAAATGAAGGAATAAGGATCAAGCAGGTTGAGGTTTTCATGGAGAACACACTTAGGCAGGTCCATAGAATAGCGAACCGTATGTCATGAATTCTATGGTGGTATGTGAATTCATATGGTGAAAAGGGTGACTGTGGGAATGAGACCAAAACTCTGATTAGTCAAAAGAATGCAGTGACATGGATAGGTCAAACGATTATAGAAGGATAAACTTATGAAAAGTGCTGGAAAATAATATTGAAATGTCAACCTATGGACGTTATGTTTGACATATTGATTTGGGCTAGTTTGATAAGAAGTGGATCAATTAATCTGGAAAAAATTCCAGTTTCATCTTAATCTAGAATCAATATCACTGATCTAAAATTTGGATTCAACAATAGATCTTTTTATTCATAAAAGAACACCCACGCAAAAAAGATATTTCCCAATATTACAGATCAGAGACACCTGGCAGTTTTCTAATGTGATTGATGTTGATTTCCAACAGATATTTATGTTCCATACGAATTGTTACCATAATGTAAAGGAGGTAGATCATATCGTGCTTGAAGAGCTAAAACTGCTTTGGCATGCCAAGATTAGCCATCATCCATCAACTCGATTCTGAATTACTCGTGGAAAAACTACCATGAATACATCATGCCCTTAAGACCATAAGAAGCTCTGATACCAATTGATAAAACATAAACAATAACAACAACAACATGGCGGAAAAGGCTCACTAGCCAACACTTAATTATTCACTCCAATGTTACATATTTATAGTACAATGGGTGGTGCCACCTCATAGAGAGATTTTCTCTAGATCCTAAAATCGTGCATGATGACTAGGCTAGGAAATCTTAACTAAATCATTAGTCATCACTTGAGGATATATTACTAATATCCTAAATGAATAATACAAATATAGGTGACAATTTAGACTTAGTGATTGGTAAAGGTAATCCATAGGCTAACAGGTTTATCAGAGTTTAAACAATTAAAAATGCAGAGTATAATCAGATTTTAATCAATCAAGACGTAGAGTTTAATCAAAGTTTAATCATAAGATAAAAATGTAGAAATAAGTAAGGGATAGATAGTTGGGCGAAAATTTATTCTTCACTTATTATCCATGCACAGGAAGGCAGGGCATTTGAATCTCAGTCTTAAACATTGGAGTGAATATAGTCGATTAGGCTCCTGGCCGACTGCTCAGGCACACTAATAACTTAAAGGATAAGGGACAGAAGATAAAAACACAATTTTTCTTCATATTAAACCAATAAAAACAATGCAGAGCAGTCATTGCAATCAGAGTTTGGGTTCGCCATGGGAAATCAATTCAAATACAGTGAGCATAAAGCTGGGATGACTTTAATTTCTCTGATCATAAAACTCTGGGCTCAACAAGACTATTTGTTGAAAGATAAAAATGAAATCTCTGGATAGTGTTAAGCTAATTAAACATAAACTTTAACATAGTAGAAATAAATTATGTTAGACAATTGAGAGGGGGGGGTGAATCAGTTGTTACTGTGCTTAAACAATAATACCCATTTTAAACTCATTACAGAACACTCAATTATGATCACAATAATTCAAGGAAGTAAGCAATAGAGTATTCAATATCAATCACACACATGAAGTATAAAGAAACAAATATTCCTAAGGAAACCCATAAAGAGATAAAACCTCGTCTTCTTCGAATGATAGGCAGTCTTTTTATGTTCTGTACATCATCTATCTTTGAGCACCAACTCAATGTGAGGCTACCACCTCTATTTTACAAGTTGCAACTTGCTTAGAGCACCAACTCTCTAGTTTCTCTAGCACCCACTAGAAGGAAGCACCAACTCCCTAAGTGTTCCAGTAGCAACTGGATGGAAGCACCAACTTCCAGTCACACAGGCACCAACATGTACAAAAGAGAACAATAGTTCTCCCTTGCACCACCGTACCACGCTAGTTTTTCTGGCTGCAACCAGATAGAAGATACAACTCCATGTGTTCAAGCACCCACTTGAAACTCTAAGGACAACAATCCTCCCTAGCACCACCCTAGCACCCTGAGATATAAATCTTTGCTTTCCAAAATTTATTACAATGATACAGTATTTATCAATGGCTTACCAGTCTCATCACTATTCGGCTACACTGATTTTCTCTGCCTGCATTTGTGTGTTCCTGCTCGCATCTTCTTGCGCTTAAGTTTTTGTACAGTCTGTTGTTTTCACCATTTCTTCTCTATCCAGCTTATGTTCTTCATCTCTGCATATTTCACGCTCTGTTCCTTTTGTCTTCTTGATCACATACAGTTCGACTTGTTTTATCAAGAAACAACAACCTTCCTCCGTCATGGCATCTTTCTTTTATTCATGCCCTCATCATTCGTTTCTCTTCGAATCTCCAACGCCCATGTCGGGAATATCAGAACGCTCAAGATCCATGATTCCAATGCCCCAGAACAATGATTCAGTTAGTGTAATTGAATCGTAATTGATCAAGAAACCACGAAGTGAAATACCAACCCTTCAATCAGATTCGGTTTGATCAACGTCATTGGATTATACACGCAGAGGCTTTTTTTAACTTTTCAATATGTAACCTCTGATGTGGATCCTAGCAGTGCTATCTCCTTCCCCTATATTCCACTAATGTGACCTTGGGCAATGCTCTCATGTGACCTCGTGATTGCGGGCACTGCCAAAGGTGGTTTGGGGGAAATCCATTTTTTGCCCTGCAATTCACTACAGAGCTCCACATATGCCTTTGGTGATACCGTGGTTTTGATTGCGGCTCGCTCACAAAAAATTAAGACCCAAGCATGTTTTGAGCCCACAATGCAACGGGACCGTCGATATCATGATCTTGACAATTCTCTTGAACGGACGGTTCAGATTTTTTCTTTCACGATCTGTGGATTAGATCCAACCTCCCTAAATCAATGGTTGTGATTTATTTCATGATCCGTGCTTCACAATTTTAAAATATCAAACCCTTCTTTCTTCCATACACCAGTCTTCTGGAGTCAATGGTCCATGGACACCTATCCTTCTCAATCGATGGATCTGCCTCTACTTCACGAAATTGACCTTTCAACCATATCAATGGTTTTGTGTCCCCTTTCTCGATCAACAGCCGAGATCTCCTTTGGGTCTTCGGACTTCTGAAATCTCAAATCTCAAACTTACGCATTGGATCAAATGGCCCAGATTCACTTCGGACGATCCAATGCTTGAGATCTTCTTCAGACGATCTGATGACTGAGATATTCTTTGGATGATATAGCGGTCGAGAATTTATTTCGGCTCTCCGACTCTCTAGAATTTGGGGATTTCAAATCTCAAAATGACACTCTGAATCAAACGGACCAGATTCACTTCAGACGATTTGAAGCATGATATCTTCTTTAGACGATCTGACAACTGAGGTTTACTTCAGACGATCTGATGGTCGAGAATGTATTTCGGTTCTCTGGCTCTCTAGCCTTTAGAGATTTTAAATCTCAAACTGAATTCTTGAAGTAATATTTTTCCGGAGCGTAACCTCCTCACATATTTAGACCCGAAACAAATGACGTTCATTGGATCAAGATCTTATATCAACAGCTTGATCTATCTGCAATGCATCTTTTCTTTGGATTAAATCCAAAAGCTCTTTATCTTTTCTTATCCTATCCTTCCATTTAATTCGATCCGATAGCTAACGGAAATTCGGGTGATTGAGATCTTAGATCTCATGCCTTGCTTATCCTATCCTTCCACCTAAGGTGATCCAACGTTCATCACATTTTCTCCAGATCTGATGGTCCTTATTCATTTCATATTTTCAAGCTTCAGGTAATTCGACTTTCAAGTTGCCAATTCTTCTGAAGTGAGATTCCCTTAACAATAACCTCCTCGCAACTTTTGACGTGAACCAAATGTTGTTCGTCGATCTTGTTCTTAGATTGATGGCTTGATCTATCTTCGATGTTTCTCTTCTAGCTTATCTTGTCCTACCACTTAAAAGTGATCCAACAGTCGTGAAGACACTCGAAGTAGATCAACGATCAAGGATGGTTGCGGAACCACAACTTGCAAGTGATTTAACTCGTCACCAAAACTCCGCAATTTGAAGTTGTGAGTTGTTGGTGAGTCAACCACAATTGTCTATCTTCGAGGCTATAAGATATGATGGTCCTGATTAATTGTGGATTGGAAATAGCATGATATTTAATTCTCCTTTTGATCTCCGCAATCTATCCCTATCGTTGATTTGGAGATTGTGCATCTGACGGTCGTGACTTGATCTGAATCAATCTGATCATTTGTTAGATCAACCACAATCGTCGATATTTTGGTTTATGAGATCTGATGATATAGACCAATTGCGGGATTAGAACTAGCGATTTGTTTGATTCTTATTTCTCTCTCCGCAATTCATCCCTATCGTTGATCTGGCTTGCAAATATGATGGTCAAAATCCTCCAACGGTCCTCAATCCCACGGTCACTCATATGACCGACGTCTATAATATTAGACAATCAACATGGTCAATTTCTTGATCGGACAGCTGTTGAGGCTTCTCACCCTAAGCTTATGCTTTTCCTTCCGAGCTTTGATCTCTACATATTGTTCACTTCTCCTCCTGAGCTTATGCTTTTCATGTTTTCCATCGTCGTTGTTGTTCTTGCCATCAATGACAAGGATACTCTTCCTGTAAAAACATGCCAAAAATCTCCCCCTTTGGCATTGATGGCAACCCTGAAAGGCTTCACTATTATGCTTAGACCTCCAACTGTAGCATCCAGACCACACTTTTTCTCCCCCTTTGACATCAATGTCAAAGAAAACATGCTCCCCCTGAGTTGTTGCATTACTTTTCGAAGGTATAAGATATTCAACTAACACTTACTCCCCATGACAGGATGGACTCTCTTAGGTGAGAGAAGGGATGACACCCATCTTCTGACGAAGATATTCAAATGGTGTCTTGGCTAGGGGTTTAGTAAAGATGTCTGCAATTTGTTATGTGGAAGATATATAATTTAGCTGAACAACTCTGTTTGTAACCTGCTCTTTGAGAAAATGATACTTTATTGGTATATGCTTCATTTTTTAATGGAAAACATGATTCCTTGAGACACTAATGGAACTGGTGTTATCACAATGAAGTGGAATTGGATCAGTATAAGTGAGCTTCAAATCTGCAAGAGTTTGTATCATCCATAAGATCTGAGTGTAGTAAGTAGCAGCAGCAATGTACTCTTCCTCTGTAGTTGATAATGAAATAGATCCCTTCTTCTTACTAAGCCACGCTACTAACGAATCACCTAAGAAGAATGTACCTCCATTGGTGCTCTTTCTCTCATCCAAACAGTTTTCCCAATCAGCATCTAAATATGCAGTTAATTGAAAAATCCAATTTTTAGGATACCAGAGACCATAAGTCATTGTACCCTTCAAATATTTGAATATCCTTTTGACAACTGCTAAATGACTTTGTTTAGGAGCAGGCTGATAACGACCTACCATTCCAACAACTTGCATTTTGTCAGGACAAGATGTTGTGATGTACAGAAGACTGCATATCATTGATCGATATGTTCTTTGATCAACATCAGGTGAAATATCATCTTTATTGAGCTTGCAACCAACCACCATTGGTGTGCTCACAGGTGTAGAATCTTCCATCTAAAACCTCTTTAACATTTCTTTCAAATACTTTTCTTGAGAGATAAATATCCCTGCAGAACTCTGATTGATTCGTAAACCAAGAAAATATGACAGTTATCCTATCATGGACATCTCAAACTCAGTCTGCATGGAATTAGAAAACCACTGAACTGAAGGGTCATTGGTACATTCAAAAATAATTTCATCTACATAAACCAAAACTAATAAATCATCACCTTCAAACTTAATGTATAGGTTATTGTCAACAGTACCTTTCTTGAACCCTTTGTCCTGTAGAAATTTATCTAGTCTATAATACCAGGCTCGTGGTGCCTGTTTCAATCCATATAATGCCTTTTTCAACTTACAGACATAGTCAAGATTATTTGTCAGTGAAAATCCTTAAGGTTGCTCCACATATACTTCTTCTTCTAGATCTCCATTAAGAAATGTTAACTTAACATCCATCTGATATACTTTAAAGTTCTTATGACATGCATAGGCAAGAAATATTCTGATGGATTCCAATCTTGCCACTGGTGCAAAGGTTTCATCAAAATATTGTCCTTCAACTTGTCCATACCCCTTGCAAACCAATATGGCTTTATTCTTAACAATTTTTCCTTGTTCATTCATTTTATTCTTAAACACCCATTTGGAGCCAATTACATTCTTATCTACAGGTCTAGGAACAAGCTCCCAAGTATTGTTCTTCTCAATCTGATCCAGTTCCTCATTCATTGATTTTAACCAATTTACATATTTACTAGATTCATTAAAGTTCTTGGGTTCCACCATGGATATGAAGTCTATATATGATTGCTCGGTGTCTTTGATTATCCTTCTCCTGGTTTGTACACCTTTGTCTTTCTCACCAATTATCTGACTTGCAGGATGATTCTTTTGAGTAATTCTGGAGGAAGGATTTGATGTTGTCTGTTGATTTGAGTCTGCCTGATTATTTGTATTTTCATCTGACTCGGAGTCTTCTTTTTTTTATTCTTGGACCTGTTCATCTTCAGCTTCAACTATGTCCTCTGTAGCAGACTCAATATTTCCCACCTCTCTTACTAGGACTCCTTCATCAACCTTTAAGTCAATGCAATCAACTAATTTAGACAATCTTTTATTAAAGCATCTATATCCTTTACTATTGGTAGCATATCCTAATAAGATGCCTTCATCAGCCCTGTCATCACACGTGCCAAGGTTTTCATTATTATTCTTTATGTAGCACTTACTCCCAAAGACTTTGAAGTGTTTGATTGAAGCAGGTCTTCCATACCACAGTTCATAAGGTGTCTTGTCACTATGTGGTCTGAGGTGGGCTTTATTAAGAATATGGACTGTTGTGTGTATTTCTTCTACCAAGTAGGTTTGACCAATGTTCTTCTCATTCATCAATGACCTGGCCATTTGTTGAACTATTCCGTTTTGCCTCTCAACTACTCCATTTTTTTTTGGAGTTCCTGGGATTGTGCATTCTCTCTTGATCCCATGTTTATCACAGAATTCCTTGAAATCACTTGACATAAATTCTCCTCCTCTGTATGATCTTACTGCCTTTAACCTGTTGCATGTTTGATTCTCAGTTAATGCCTTAAATATTTTAAATTTTTCAAATGCTTCAACTTTTTCTTTGAGAAAAGCAACCCAAGTGAGTCTAGAGTAATCATCAATGATCAGCAGGAAGTAGTTTTCCTTCCCTGTGCCTTCCTATCTTGATGGTCCAAATAAATCCATATGAACTAATTAGAGTGGTTTATCTGTTGAAGTAGAGCTCTTGGATTTAAATTGTGTCCTGGTTAGCTTTCCTACTCGGCAAGGTTTACACATAGAATCTTGTGGCTTTGATATTCTTCAAAAATATTTTACTGCCTCAATATTTTTTAGCTTGATTAAGTGGTCAAAGTTTAGATCTCCAAGTCTCCTATGCCATAAACATCTTTCATCATGTTTTCTTAGATGAAAGTCTTCTCTATCTTCTTTCAGCACATATACATTATTATCTATCCTTATGCCTTTAGCCACCACTTGTCCTGAGTTTACAGACTTTATCTTACAATCTTTGGAATTGAACACCACTTCACATCCTTTGTCACACATTTGACTTGCACTGAGAAAATTATGTTTCAGCCCATCTACAAGCAGAACATCCTCAAATTTTCCTTTACCGTTACTCAAACTCACCATCCCTTTACCCTTGATTTTACCTGGTTCATCATTTCCAAAGGTCACATTTCTTGTTTTGCTTTTACTTATGGACAGAAACTTATCCTTGTCTCCAATCATGTGCTTGGAACATCCACTGTCTATATACCAGGGGTCTTTTTGTTTTTGAGCTGAAAGTAATAGACCACATTTTTCACTATCTTTCTTTTTCCATGTCCTGACATTTCTAGCTAAGGGTTTTATCCTTGGATCTGCTTTGTAATTCTTCAGATGGTAGTTTGAAGCTTTGTGGCCAAAGTTATGAAAGTTATAGCATTTGATCTCATTGTTCAATAGGTCAAAGTGATTGGTGCAACTTTGTCTACTCGTTGGTTGTTTAGTTCTATGTTGCAAAGATTGTTTATTTCTTGATCTCCTCAATTGCATGTCTCTAAACTTAATTTGATAATTTGCAATCTTATGACCAAAATTAGAGCAGTAAAAACAGTAACCATGGAAGAAATTTTGGTACCTGAAGGATGGCCTTCTTTTTGGCATTTGTTGCTCCATCTTCTGATATCTTTTTTTTTTATCAGGGATCATCTTGTCTTTATTAGATTTTGGTGGCAGAGTACTCACATGGTCTAATTGTCTGCTCACTTGAAACTTGATCATATTTACTGGATCTTTTCTTTCTGGTTGTTTGTTGCTTGAACCACTTACATAACCTAACCCAGTCTTCAACAAAGGAGATCTTTGTTTGCTCAAAATGTCGTTTAGTTATGGTGAGGCTTTAATGCTTGGAAGATTTTGGAGATATAATGCTTTAAACTTCTCCATCATTTTTCTGGTTTTTACTACCTCTTCTTCCAAGGCTTCACATGTTGTCTTCTTCTCTGATAACTGATGTTTCAGAATGTCCTCTATTTTCTTTGCTTCTTCTAATTCCACTTTTAGCAGGGCAAAGTCTTCATCTGGTTTTTTATTGTCTTTCTTGAATTGTATCAGCAATTGTTTTTTCTTTTTCTTTTTAAATCTGAGTCTAGCAATTTCTTCTATGGAATTGATGAGTTCTCCTTCCAAGTCAACCATAGCTTCATCATTAACATCACTTCATGTGATTTTATTATCATAATCCTCTTTGGCCATAACCATAAATTCATTAACCTTATCTTCACAAGAAGAGTCACTATCTATGCCTCCTGAAGAGTCATCATTGTTTACACATAAACTTTTATTTTTACCAAATCTCTTGGATTTGTACTTCTCTTCACCTTCAAAGTTATGGTCCTTCTTCTTGTGTGGAAACTTAGATGCAAAGTGACCTATATTTACATAGTTAAAACATTTGAATGGAGACTTGCCTTGGCACTTGCCTGATCCTTTCTTTAGTCTTCTCACAAATTTTGCTTCAATTTCATCAGCCTTGGACTCCTCATTCTTATCTTCTTTAAATGATGCTTCTCTAGAGGTGGGTTTATCTTTACCTAGCCTCATCTCATAAGCAGACAAAGTTCCTAGGAGTTGGTCAAAAGGCAAAACTTTTAGATCATTAAGTTCTTCTATAGCAAAGACCTTTGGGTTGAACCTATCTGGTAGAGATATCAAAAACTTCTAGACTAAAGAGACTTCCTCAATTTTTTCACCAAGTCCTTTCATTGAATTTACTAGTTCTTTAACTCTCAGAAAGTACTTCCCAATAGTTTCATCCTCTTTCATCTTTAGTTGTTCAAATTGTAATTTGTAGGTTTGAAGTTTGGCACCCTTTACCTTCTCATTACTTTCATAACTGCTAATGAGTTTGTCCCACATTTCTTTGGCAGATTCTAAGTGCATAACTTTTACAAATTTTTCTTCTGCAAGCCCACTCAAAATAGCATTCATATCCTTAGCGTTGAAGATGAATTCTAGCTTGTCATCTTTAGAAGCTAGTACAACTTGTTTCACATAACCAATCTCTACCGAATCCCACACATCTACACCTAAAGCCATTATGCAGGTTCTCATCCTAACTTTCCAAAAGGAAAAGTTTGTTCCATTGAACAGGGGGGGCTTATTAGTTGAATTTCCTTCATGTCTAGTCATGTTTAAGCTCTAGGATCTACCCTTAGATAAAAGGAACCCACTCCGATACCAATTATTAGACAACTAAGAGGGGGGGGTGAATCAGTTGTTATTGTGCTTAAACAATAATACCCATTTTAAACTCATTACAGAACACTCAATGACGATCACAATAATTCGGAAGTAAGAAATAGAGTATTAAACATCAATCACACACATGAAGTATACAGAAATAGATATTCCTAAGGAAACCCATAAAGGGAGAAAACCTCTTCTTCAAATCACAGGAAGTCTTTTTTATGTTATGTACATCATCTATATTTGAGAACCAACTCAATGTGAGGCTACCACCTCTATTTTACAAGCTGCAACTTGCTGAGAGAACCAACTCTCTAGTTTCTCTAGAACCCACTAGAAGGGAGCACCAACTCCCTAAGTGTTCCAACACCAACTGGATGGAAGCACCAACTTCCAGGAACACATGCACCAAACTGTACAACAGATAACAATAGTTCTCCCTTTCACCACCCTACCACCCTGTTTTTTCTGGTTGCAACCAGATGGAAGCTACAAATCTTTGTGTTCAAGAGCCCACTTGAAACTCTGAGGACAACAGTCCTCCCTAGTACCACCCTGAGATATAAATCTTTTCTTTCTGAAATTTATTACAATGATACAGTATTTATCAATGGCTTACCAGTCTCATCACTTTTCGGCTACACTGCTCTTCTCTGCCTGCATCAGTGTGTTCCCACTCGCATCTTCTTGTGAATAAGTTTTCGTACAGTCTGTTGTTTTCACCATTTCTGATCTGTCCAGCTTATGTTCTTCATATTTTCATATTTCACGCTCTATTCCTGCTATCTTATTGATCACATACAGTTCAAATTGTTTTACCGAGAAACAACAACCTTCCTTTGTCATGGCATCTTTCTTTTATTCATGCCCTCATCATCCGTTACTCTCTGAGTCTGCAACGCCCATGTCAGGAATCTCAGAATGCTCAAGAGCCATGATTCCAATGCCCCAAAACAATGATTCAGTTAGTGTAACTGAATCATAACTGATCAAGAAACCATGAAGTGAAACGGCAACCCTTCGATCAGATTCGGTTTGATCAGTGTTGTTGGATTATACACACAGAGGATTTTTTTGATTTTTCAATGCGTAACCTCTGATGTGGAGCCTAGAAGCACTAGATCCTTCCCCTATCTTTCGCTGATGTGACATTGGGCGATGCTCTCATGTGACCTCATGATTTCAGGCACTGCCAAAGGTGGTTTGGGGGAAATCTTCTTTTCACCCCGCAATTCACTACAGAGTTCCACGTATGCCTTTAGCGATACCGTGGTTTTGATTGCGGCTAGGTCACGAAAAATTAATACCCGAGAATGTTCTGAACCCGCAATGTGACACGACCGTCGATCTCATGATATTGACGATGTTCCTGAACAGACATTTCATATTTTTTCTTTCACGATATGTGATTCAGATCCAACCTCCATAAATCAACGACTGTGATTTATTTCTTGATCCGGGCTTCGAGAGTTTCAAATCTCAAACCTTTCTTTTTTTCATACGCCAATCTTTCGGAGTCGATGATCCACCGACACCTATCCTTCTCAATCGACGAATCTGCCTCTACTTCGGGAATTTGACCTTTCAACCAGATCAATGGTTATGCGTCCCCTTTCTCGATCAACGGTCGAGATCTCCTTCGGGTCTCCAGACTTCTAAAATCTCAAATATCAAACTTACGCTCTGGATGAGATGGCCCAAATTCACTTCAGACGATCCAATGCTTAAGATCTTCTTCAGATGATTTGACGACTAAGATTTTCTTCGGATGATCCAGCGGTCGAGAATTTATTTCATCTTTTCGGCTCTCTAGACTTCGAGGATTTCAAATCTCAAACTGACGCTTTGAATCAAATGGCCTAGATTCACTTTGAACGATCTGACGCTTGAGATATTCTTCAGACGATCTGATGACTAAGATTTGCTTCGGACAATCTGACAATTGAGAATGTATTTCGGCTCTCTGGCTCTCTGGGCTTCAGGGATTTCAAATCTCAAACTGAATTCTTGAAGTGAGATTTTTCCAAAGTGTAACCTCCTCACATATTTAGACCCAAAATGAATGACATTCGTTGGATCAAGATCTTAGATCAACGGCTCAATCTGTCTGCGATGCATCTTTGCTTTGGATTAAATCCAACGGCTCTCCATATTTGTTTATCCTATCCTTCCATTTAATTCGATCCTACAGCTGACAGAAATTCGGGTGATCGAGCTCTCAAATCTCAGCCTTTGCTTATCCTGTCCTTCCACTTAAGGTGATCCAACAATCATTGCATTTTCTCTAGATCCAATGGTCCTTATTCATTTCATATTTTTGGGCTTCGGGTAATTCGAAATTCAAGTTTTCAATTCTTTCGAAGTGAGATTCCCCGAAGAGTAACCTACTCACAACTTTTGACGTGAACCAAATGTTGTTCGTCGATCATGTTCTTAGATCGATGGCTCGATCTATCTTCGGTGCTTCTCTTCTAGCTTATCCTTTCCTTCCACTTAAAAGTGATCCAATGGTCGTGAAGACACTCGAAGTAGATCAACGATCAAGGATGGTTGCAGAACCACAACTTGCGAGTGATTTAACTCATCACCAAAACTCCGCAATTTGAAGTTGTGCATTGTTGGTGAGTCAACCACAATCATCGATCTTCGAGGCTATAAGATCTTACTGTCCTGACTAATTGTGGGATTGGAAATAGCATGATATTTAATTCTCCTTTCGATCTCTGCAATCTATCCTTGTCGTTGATCTGGCGATTGCGCATCCGATGGTCACGACTTAATCCAACTTAATCTGATCATTTTTTAGATCAACCACAATCGTCTATATTTGGGTTTATGAGATCTGACTATCTAGACCAATTGCGAGATTAGAAATAGTGAGTTGTTTAATTCTTCTTTCGCTCTCTGCAATTCATCCCTGTCGTTGATCTAGCTTGTAGATCCGACGATCACAATCCTCCAATGGTCCTCAAGCCCATGGTCACTCATATGACTGACGTCCGTAATAATTAGCACGGTCAATTTCTTGATCGAACAGCTGCTGAGGCTTCTCACCCTGAGCTTACGCTTTTCCTTCCGATATTTTATCTCTTCATATTGTTCGCTTCTCCTCCTGAGCTTATGCTTTTCTTGTTCGCCATTGTCGTTGTTGCTCTTTCCATCAATGGCAAGCACACTCTTCTTCTAAAAACATGCCACACATTACTAAAGGCGTTGGAAAAATATTTAAACTACCATTCAATACAAATATGCACATGCGTACCGTAGTCAAATGGGAAGGCTTCGAGTCATTGTCACACGCACGCTCCCGCTTGTCAATCGATGTGACCTCACCGGTACCTCCCAGCCAACTCTAGGGGTACTATTCTTCCCCCCGATCCCCCCAAGCTACAAAGGGGCCATGCACACAATACCATAGAATTCTAGCACCCAGGTCACCTCGCAAGGTTGAGCTACCACTCGTTAACCGAGTTGGGTATCCCAACTCCCACAAGAGAAGTTCAATCAAGATAAAGTTTCAGCAACGTAATGTTACACAAAAATATGTGATCCATACTCCTCCTCCGCCATCTCTTTTATAGATTTTTCATGTAATTAGTTTCCCAAATTCTCATTAAATTCCTTTTTCAATTAATTAATTTCAAAAAACCTCCCCCAAATACATGTCGCTCGATCCCCTAGTTGCACCAGAAAATCAATTTTATTAATTAATTAAATACTCCTATTTCCCTCACCCACCAAGAGCATTCCTAAAAACGCTCCTCGGTGTCCCAATATTCCCTTACAATTATTAAATGGCTTAGGCCTTACTTAATTCCTATTTGAGTTCATCAATAGAAAGTTCCAAAGGCTAGATTCCTTACTAAGTTAGACATTCAGCTTTTTCTTTAAGTTTCCCCTTTTTTTAAGTTTCACTTTTTCTATAAGTTTCCTTTTCTTTTAAGTTTCCCCTTTTATAACTAAGTTCAGAATTAGTAGTCTAGATAAACAACCATTTACTCTTTTTATGAATTTAATCCTCCATTATAATTTCTTTTTTTCTTTTTTTACTTTAATAATTAAAGTTTTTCTCTTATTAGTTATAAAAGAACCTTTAGTGAATTGAAATTTTATAAAAAGAATCTTAGTGAATTAAAATTTTATAAAAGAACCTTAGTGAATTAAAATTTTATACCAAGAACCTTAGTGAATTAAAATTTCCACTTTAATCCAGTTATACGTCTAATTAGTTGTTGTTTTTTTCTTCTAAGGTTCTACTTAGACCTAGGTTTTTAATTCACTAGGCTTGGCGACAGTTCTTAAGGGAAAAAATAGTCATTAAACTTTACTTATCACATCATTCATTTTAAGGCCAACTAGGTTTATTCACTTGCCAGTTAAAATTGCGACGTGCCCTTCAGGACACACTACGTGCTCCAAGGGTGCCACTCGCCTCTTTCTGTTTTCCTTATGCGATGTTCCCTTCAAGACGCACTACGTGCTCCAAGGGTGCCACTCACCT
The DNA here is from genome assembly GCA_900067695.1 of Picea abies. NCBI lineage: Eukaryota > Viridiplantae > Streptophyta > Pinopsida > Pinales > Pinaceae > Picea > Picea abies. The sequence goes on from CBVK0100097204.1 coordinate 32,901, forward strand.
CTTTACATTTTCCTTGTGCAACGTGCCCTTCAAGACGCACTACGTGGTCCAAGGGTGCCACTTGTCTCTTGACTGAATTTGGTAGACGTCAAACCCTTGGACTCAATACTCAGCCAGGTGATCTTGTGGGAGACTAGGGGCCTCTAAGGAATAAGGACCATGCCTTATTGCACACCCCTTAGAATCATCATGAGCGACTGTCACAATCTACCCTCATGGCATCGTGGGTCTTCTCGAACAAGGTAATCATTAACCTACAGTTTGAGCCACGGAGGGAGTGCTAGTAGGTTGTGGCAAGGTTGCTACCACACCTCTCCCTCAAAGTCTTTGGTTGTCATGCATGACCCCTCTACTCCAAATGTGAGTCTGGTCGGAAAGCTATCGTCATCCTGCATCCATCAACAAATCATTTCAGCAATAATAATCAATCATCATAATATCTAATCATATGTACAAATGTCACATCAACAACATTCAAACCCAATAGTCCACTCCCTAACTCGATCTGGAGTCCAAGGGGTATCATCGATGCCTCTGCATCCTCAATATCCAAAGTCCTACACACTCAGGAGAACCCAGTCAATAGCACCTGTCTATGTAAATACAACAAAATAACATATCATCAAATCCATAATATCTCATAATCATAATCAAAACAACCAATAGTATAATAACCTGGATCACTTGCACACAAGTGTCCTCAAAGAATAGGTTCACTCAGTGCGCGCAATAGCAGGATGTTGCAGCTTCTTAACAATTTTACCAAGAGCACATCCTCTGCAAATTCCTTCATGTGTAGATTGTAGTTATGGTATTCCTTCAACCATATTTTTTAGGAAAGGTAATTCTTGATAGTTAAAATGAGCATAGATTCTGTACCAAAGTTCATTGGGATTGTGAGATCGGAAGAGCGTCGTGTAGGGAAA
>CBVK0100097205.1:0-33823 GCA_900067695.1 Picea abies
GCTCTTCCGATCTCACTTTAATGGGATCAATTTGACCACTTTCTCTAAGACATACGACACACTAGGTAACCCTGATAAAGGAAAAGACACTAACGGTACCGGTACTTTACCGGATCCATCATCATCCTCCGTTAGTCTTCCATCGATTAATCCTCCGTCAGTCTTCCATCGGTTAATCCTCCATCTGGACCACTTCAGATTGAGAAACCCACGTTCGACTCTATCTTACGCCCTCCTAAGAGCACTATCCGCAAAGCTACCTTTAATCCTAGTTCACGTGCTGCCCAAAACTACAACATTGTTGAAGATTTGGCTCAAGCACCGTGTGCTATGTCTGCATTAGAAGTTCTACAGCACTCCCCCAGTCAACGTAGAATGCTCTTGACCACTCTTGGTGTTGTTGATCCTAAGTCGTTCAATCAGATCATGTTTAACCTGGATAATTATGTGTCTTGACTCTCCCACCAACTTGCTTTCCAAGTTGATGTTGTTGTTCACAATCACCAAATCCATCGAACTATTTTGGATGAGGGAGCCTCAACTTGTGTCATGTCTTTAGCATGTTGGAAAGGTTTAAAATCACCAGCACTCAACAAATCCCCAACGATGTTACGCACCTTCGATGGGTGAGGTTTTCATCCCCATGGGCTTTTACAGCCCCTGCCCATCCAATTGGGTGTAAAAACTGTTACTATTGATGTCGAGGTGGTCGATGCTCCCCTCGATTACAACTTGTTACTTGGAAGAAGTTGGTTTTATGCTATGACTGACGTTGCCTCGTCAGTTTTCCGATGTGTCCAATTTCCTCATCAGGGAAAAATTGTCATTGTTGATCAGTTGGATTTCTGCACAACCGATGCTCGTGTTCCTGCTACCAACAACATTCCTTTCTTGGGAGACCACAAGATCACATATGAAAGCGTTGGTGTTGGCTTACTGAAAGATTCTAGCCTCATGGGTACCTTCCCTACACCACTTCCACCGACTACACATCATATTGCCACCGTCGATATGATTTCGACCGTGGCTTATCAATCTTTGGAATCATCTGACCCTCGGATTGTACCTTTTCCATTGGAATTCAATGCACTAAGTGACACTGTGCCACTTAGTCCAGTCGAAACATCATACATTTCTATCCCATCCGCTTCTCCCTCGTCAGATGCCCAACATCTATTGGCACTTGACAGTTCCTCGATGCAATCACGGTTGAGTTCCTTTTCATCTGCGATCGACTACATTTCCCCAACTTTTCCTTTGGATGAATCTATTCCGGAAATGTTTCGCATTTACAAGTTACCTCGGGATAATAACTGTGACCAATCCTCTTTTATTCCCCCTTGTGAAGAAATTCGGGCAGATATACCATCTATCTCCCCTCCTGGTGTTGATTTTTCATCATCTCCCATGATTTCAACTTCCGACGATTTGGATCTGGTAGTGGACATGGTGATTTCTTTGGTAGGATTATTAGAGCCTGATCTCTTTCCTCCTATTGTGACCCTCGACATGTGTCCCTTCTCGAGTGATTATCTTCCATCCAACGAAGATCTCTTGGAGGCCATGACCACATTCTATCCTTTGACATGGTACCCTTCCAGAGCATTATCCTCTTGGAAGCCAAGATCCAGACGAAACAACGAGCATAGTTTCTCTTCTTTGTGGAAAGCTCGTTAAAAAATGAAATAGAGGTCATGAGCATAGTTCTTTTCCTTTTTCAAGCTCGTTAAAAAATGAAACAGTCACCTCTCTTGAACCTTCTTTTCATCCACCTTTCTCCTTTTTTCTCATCTACTAGAGAAATTGGTGACAACCTCACAATCGGTAAATGAATTAAAGCTTGGAGGGCATGTCTCCAGCCTTTGATGATCATTCTGGAGTTAAGCCACTAGATTTCATGTTGGGGGCATACCAAGCTTAGTCTTTTTTCTTTCTCGTGCTCGTAAATACATGAGAATGCATCCGGGTAAACTTTTATCTCTTTTTCGGACCTGTATGGATTACATGAAAAAGGAACCCCCTAGAGTCTCCTTTAAGCTCTTTTCAGACTCTCTAAACATGAAAAGATCACCGAGTGATCTTGCTTCCTTTCCCACTCGTTAAAAGGTTTGAAAGGGCGTCTTTCGAGTGATAATTTATCTCCTTTTCAGCCTCGCGAGACTAACATTATGAAAAAGGACAACATTGAAGTCACCTTTAAGTTCTTTTCAGACTCTCTAAAGATGAAAATATTGTCGAGCACCTTGTTCTCTTCATGCTCGTTAAAGTATTTGAAGAAAACATCTGTTGAGTGATAGTTTATCTCTTTTTCGGTCTCATCAGACTACTTTATGAAAAAGGAACTGAGAGAGTTCTCTTGTAAGTTTTTTTCCAGACTCTATAATCATGAAAAACCTTCGATTTTTCTGTCTTTGGACTCACTAAACAAAACATCGACAGGCCCATATGGGATCGAACCCTTACTTCTTCCAGTTCATTAAACAAAGGAAGAGGAACTTACCGAAGGTGAGTTTTATTGAGCCCGTGTTATCCTCCTCAAGCTCGTTAAATTAAAAAGAGGTACTCGTCTATCTGGATGGGGGGGGAAATTGAAAGAAGCAAGCCAAGCAGTTTTTTGAGAACATTACCAAGTAACTGTTAGAGTCACCCTTGAACACGGCACTTTGTCTTTTGCACGCATTATAATCCGCTGAACCGCTGCACTGAGCCAATCCTTTGAGTTTCTTTCACTCCTCTGGGTCACCTGACATAAGTCACAGCATCCACTGCATCATCAAGTTTTGGTCCATGTCATGTTTCTACTGTCGTGCCTCAGTGTTCAAGGGAAGTATCCACCTCGAGAGTCATCCATCACAAATATCATGTCTCAATACCCATGTCATTCCATGTTCATTTGATCTACCAATTACATCTTTGTGTTTGTTTTGTGTCGTTGATGGGGGATACATCAAGGCCCTCCTTCGACGAGTCTATTCCTGTCGACTTCAACACATTATCCAGGGACTAGACTTAGAAACCAATTAGTACTTTGGGACCTACATGCCTCAATGGCAGGCCTCCTCACATTCGATAGTGGGTTTAAATCATTGACCTCTGATCGGATGATTCCACGGATGTTCGACTTCAGCTCATCCATTCACATTCGTTGGAATGTACTAGAGTACCTTGGGAATCATTGACATTAATGGTGATCTCCCTCGCGCTTGTTAATGGTTTACATCATTGACTGGTAATCAAGTGGTTTATGCCATGTTCGACATCAGGACATCTATTCACATGGTTAGATTCATACTACATCGAGATTGGTAAGAAGACCCTGGGTTGAGTGATCACTTTGATATGTACTTTGCCCAAGTTGCGACGGAATTTCTCTTGAACAATGACACATATACTGTCACATAGATCCACTTTGTATTGGTCGTGGCTATGTCTTGTCATCTCGTAGATCCACTGTGTATTCTTCGTGGCTACGATCAGTTCATGTCATAAGAGTATAGATCCACAATGTATCCTCGGTGGCTATACCTTTTATCAATACAATTATGGATCCGCAATGTATTTTATGGCGGCCATATCTTGCAAGTCTTTATCACCCAAGCATAGGTATGCCTGCCTTGGGTTTGAAACATGTCATAATATTTGTTGGATGTTTGTGTCCAGCTTCTGTCAGGTTCTCTACGTCTATACCCTTGCTTTAAAGTCTACAAAGCATTTCAGTTATCAGTTCCTGTCTTCTAACTTCATACTTTGGGGGGCAATCTGTTACACATCAAAAATACTCACTTTGATAGTGTCGCAAGTATCATCATTACAAGGGTCGCAAGTGTTGCATTTTGCTCACAAGTGTTGCAAGTGTCAAAGAAAGCATACTGCCATGATGCCTATGTCGTGCCTATAACGACATGAGAAAGACACTTGAAACACCTCAAACATTTGATTTGGAAGAAGAGAAATGAGTCAATAGGCTTATGAACCTCTTGCCATCTGAAAGCACCCAAAAAACTGAGTTTTTGGAGGGGAGCGCTCCCCTATACCTCTCTCAAGAGTGTTGGTGCCCCCCCTATAAGCTATCAGAGAGAATTATAACACTCATTTTCCCTTTTGTAGGAGTGCTCCTACCCTCAAGAGTGTTGTCACTCCCCTATACATTACTAGGGAGCGTTATAACACTCTGAGTGCCCTTTTGAGGGAGCGCTACTTATTCTGGGTAGCAGTTGATTTGTTGAGAAGAATGGGGGAAGGATCTTTTCACTCTTATAAGGTAGTTGGATTTGAATCCTCAATCAAGACATGATCTTAGGGTAGATCCCTAACTGAAGGAGGAAAATCCTCAACTCACCCCAAAGATATCTCAAGTAGTTGAGCCTCTCTGAGGCTATATAAGCAAGCTTTCTCATGGTGAAAGGGGAGTTGGATGGAGAATTACACCAAACTTATGATCTTATAAGTGGTGCTGGAACAGAGATGATTTGGGAAGCAAGAGACCTATGATCTCATAGGGAGAAATCGATGAAGCTATCATCATTCTGATCATGGATCTTTCGAGCAAGGGTTAGACAAAGAGGACTTGATGAAACTGTTGCATTCCATCTACAGTTGTAAGTAATGTTTTGTCCTCATTAATATGATTTGCTTGGCCTGTTTCTTTCTAATTCGTGTTCAATATCACATGAATTTGTCTCTTTAGTAGATAGATCTATTTCGGACTAATCTTGATAGAGTAGGAAGTGGTCGTACTTTGTTTGTCTATAGGATCCATCGAGGAGAAAAATATTGGAGCTCAACTCGAGTCATGCAGGGACAAACGTCGATTAAAGGTATTTCTCTTCTCCTTCCTTCTCACACACTAGTCCACCTAGATCTAAAAGGAAGTCAATGACCATGATAAGAACTTTCTATATTAGAGTTAAGAGTCTAGCTCTTTGAGGAGATCTACCTATCCGCAGGGAGATTTTCCTTCAACAATTACATCAATATTTACAATGCCCAATGCTTTTCTTAAATACTCAAATTGGGTGCTAAAGACTCTATAAATATGTCTACAAGTTACTCCTTTGATCTGCAATGTTGTAGGATGAGTTCTCCATTGTTGACAAGTTCTCGAATGAAGTGATATCTAGTGTCAATATGCTTCATCCTCTTGTGAAAAACATGATTCTTTGATAGTGAAATGGTGGACTTGTTGTCACAATAGATTTTAGTAGGCTCATCTTGATTATGCATTAGATCCTTCAATATTCTTCGCATCCAAACTGCTTGACATGTTGTTGATGTACCTGCTACATACTCTGCTTCTGTTGATGAGATTATCACTATTGGTTTCTTCTTTGATTCCCATGCCACAACTCTTGTTCCAAGATGAAATGCATATCCAGATGTGATGTTTCTGTCATGAATGCTTCATGCAAAATCATTATCTGTGTATCCAACCAACTACAGATTATTTGAAGTGGAATACAATATGACATGATTCATAGTCCCTACAATGTATCTTAATAACCTTTTTCCTTCTTGCCAATGTGAATTCTTTGGTGTGTCCATTAATCTGGAAATCAGACTAACTCCATACATTATATCTGGCCTAGTTGCGGTGAGATACATCAAACTTCCAACAAATTTTCTGAATATGGTTGAATCAAAATCCATCTCATTTTGTTCTCTACTTAGTTTTGTGCCAACTTCCACAGGTGTAGAAACTGGACTGTATTTTATCATTCTAAACCTTTTTAAAACATATTTTTCATATTTACTTTGACAGATGAAAATTCCTTTATCATTTTGTGTGAATTCAATGCCAAGAAAATAGTTCATTAACCCCAAGTCTGTCATCTCAAATTCCTTCTTCATTGTTGATTTAAACATATCAATAGAGAGATTATCTGTATAGATCAAATCATCAACATATAGGCAAACAATCAAGATCTGACCTTGTTCATTGACTTTGGTGTATAGTGTAGGCTCACTAGTGCTTCTTATGAATTTATTTTTTATCATGTATGAATCTATCCTGCTATACCAAGCCCTTGGTGCTTGCTTCAATCCATAAAGTGCCTTATTCAACCTGTAAACCTTTTCTTCTTGACCTTTTAATTCATACCCTGGTGGTTGTTGCACATAGACTTCTTCTTCTAAATATCCATTCAAGAAGGCTGATTTGACATCCATTTGAAAAAATTTCCAATTATGTTGAGTTGCAATAGATAGTACCATCCTAATTGTGTCAAGTCTTGCTACAGGTGCAAATGTTTCATTGTAATCAACTCCATATTCTTGTGCAAATCCTTTAGCTACTAATCTTGCCTTATATTTGTCAACTTCTCCATTTGCATTATGTTTAGTTGTATACACCCATTTCACACCTATGCATTCTTTCTCCTTAGGTAAATCAACTAGATCCCATGTATCATTTTTCTTAATAGATTCCATTTCTTCATTCATTGCATTAATACAAAGTTCATCCCTAATTGCATCCTTAAAATATATAGGATCTTGAGTAAAAAGAGCAAAATTGGATTGCAAATCTATCATGTCTCCTTGATCATATATTTCTTGCAAGCTTCTAGTCTTTTTGCCTCTTAATCTTGATCTTAATGATTCAAGTGTAGGATTTGAGTCATAACTTACTTGTGGACTTGATGTTTCTCCTTGTTGAACTTGCCTTTGTGAGTTTTCTTCTTGTGGAATGCTTGATGGTATTCCTCCTTGCTCATTGTATCGTTCTCCTTGACCTTTTTCTCATTGTTATTCATATAGTATTATTGTACCTGTAATTGTCTTGTCTATTTTTCCATCCCATGATTCTTCCTCTTTGAATACAACATCTCTACTTACAATGACTTTCTTGGTTATAGGATTAAACAACTTATATGCCTTAGATTGTTCATCATAACCAATGAAAATGCATTTTTCACTTTTATCATCCAATTTACTCCTTGTTTATTTAGGCACATGTGCATATGCAATGCAACCAAATACTTTAAAGTGAGAAACACTATGATGCTTACCACTCCATGCTTGTTGAGGAATCCTGTCCCTCGCAATCTTTGTTGGACTCATGTTCAATATATAAACTGCACAAGCTACTGCTTCAGCCCAATATTCATCAGATAGATCCTTGCCTTTCAACATGCTTCTTGCCATCTCCATTATTGTACAATTCTTCCATTCTGCAACACCATTTTGTTGAGGTGTATAGCTTGTAGTGAACTACTTCTTTATTCCATGATACCTACAATAATCCAAAAAATCATTTGACTTGTATTCTCCTCCTCTATCTGGTCTTAATATCTTAGTAAATAGGCCACTTTGTTTCTCAACCAATGCCTTGAATTCTTTAAACTTGTCAAATGTTTCATATTTGTGTTTGAGGAAATAAACCCATGTTTTTCTACTAGAATGTCAGAAAATATATGCTCCCCCCTAATGATGGTGTTTTCATTGGACCACATAAATATGTGTGTAAAATTCCTAAAGGTGCCCAAGCTCTATATGACTTCTCTTTTGGAAAGCTTATCCTATGTTGCTTTCCCAAAATGCAACTTTCACATGAACTTATTGGTGCTTGAATAGGTGGTAAACCTTTTACCATTTCATTTCTTTGCAATAGACACAATCCTTTGAAGTTTAGATGGCCATACCTCAAGTGCCATAACCATGCTTGATATTGACTTGATGCCTTGAAACTTGTCTCCAATCTTCTCCATCATTTCACTTTTCATGTGAAGTGGGAACATTTTGTTGTCTGTCATTTTAATCTTTGCAATAACCATTTTACTAGGAGGAATATCAAATATAGTGCATACATTATTCTCAAAAGAAACTCTATAACCTTTTTGAGTAAGTTGTCCCACACTTATGAGATTATGCTTCAAACCAGGCACAAAATAAACATTAGGAATAATTTTCTTTCCATTATTTATTATTACATTGATTGCACCTTCTCCCATGATTTCTACAATATTATCATTACCCAATTTAATTTGTTCTTTAACTGATGTATCCAAATCGTCAAACAACCTTTTATTTCTAGTCATATGGTTACTACATCCACTATCAAGAAACCAAATGTTACTTGCATTTTCTTGAGCTACATCACATGTAATAAACAGTGTCTTGGAACTACTCTCAAAGAAATGTGCATTATGCTTTCTCATATCTGCTTGTTTCTTTTGGAATTCATTTGCAAAGTGACCATACTTCTTGCAGTAATAATGTTGAATCTTTGATTTTTCATACCTTTGTGATGCCTGATTGTGATTGCTTTCCCTTGAGCTGGAACTTTGATTTCTCCTTCCTCCTGGGTCTTGATTCTTTCTTTCTTCTCTTTGAAAATTATTTCTTCCTCTTCCTCTTTCTCTTAATCTTGGATTTCCTCTTCCTCTGCCTCTGCCAAATTTTATTTTTGTTTTGAATGCATGCTCCAATGAGGTATTGTCATTCATGTTCAAATTGTTTTCATAATTTTTTCAGGAGCCAACCAACTCATCCATAGAATATTTAGTCAAATCTTTAGATTCTTCAATTGCCACAACTATTGCATCAAATTTTCTAGGCAAACTTCTTAAAAACTTTTCTACAACCTTTTGATCTGCTATCTCATCACCATTTTTCCTTATTTGATTAACAACTCTGTAGCATGATATGTAAACAGATCTATTGAATCAAAATCTTTCATTTGCAAGTTTTCAAATTCCCTTCTAAGTGCTTGAAGTTTGGCAATTTTTACCTTGCTAGTGCCTTGATATGTTGTCTCTAGAATGTCCCATGCTTGCTTGGTTGTAGTGGTTGGTTTAATCCTTCCAACAACTGAATTGTCCAATGCTTCTCCAATTATATGCAAAGCCCTTTTATTATTTTGCCTATTTTCATCAAGCTTTTTCTTTTCATCAACACTCAAAATAGACTCATCTTTTGGTTCATTATAACCAACCATTACTATATCTTATAGATCATATGAGTCAAATGTTAATTTCATTCTAAATTCCCAATTATCATAATTTTTCCCAGAAAATGTAGGAATCATTAGTTGTTGATACATTCCTGATGCCATTTCTTAAAAAAATCAAGCCTCCAAAAAACATTTCAGCAAAATAGATAGTAAAGGAGGGTGAGTGCTATGTAGACGTTTCTCCGCACTTAATCCTTTGTTTGGATTCCAAGGCTCTATTCTTCAAAAACTAGAAAATAAATGAGATATCGTGATAATTTCTAAAAACGAGTGAAACTGAAAAACATGGGAGCTGAATATCTTATAAAATCCTTAGTGAGATTAGAAATCATATAAATTCTTTGTTAAGGTTGAATGCATTGAATTTACTTAATTTTTTTTTAAGCACTGGTGATTTTCAAACCTAGAGACACAAAATCCATTTCTTCACAGATGTCAAATCACCTCTTCTTGTGAAGTCCGTCAAGACGCAGACTAAACGGTTCGTGGCACCATCAACTGTTGCTCCTTTTTTTGTAAAGGGGTCGGCTCTCCTTGTGATAGGCCTCACTCGTCGGGGTTGTGCCCTCTCTTGCATAATGGAACCATCCAGCTCGTGTACCCCAAAAACCTTTTAGCCACTTCGGTTGTGGTCTCCTTCATGAACTCTGAGTGCTCCAGGAAAGCTCAGGAATGCACCTTCATCAACCTCAAACACAATGGATTTTGCGGATCCTCAGCAATTGCACAGAGAAATACCACGATGAAGTGGAATCATCCCTCAGGTTTTCCACTCATCTTTAGCTCCCTCTGCCACTCTCTTCCACCTAGATATTGCCCATGATTTCATGCACAGAGGGGCGTCTTCTAAAATCAGATATACACATATCTTTATGGGATCTCCTCCTTCACGGATTCCTGCTTCTTTCTATGGGCCTTTCTTCACTGCTCTCGGCCCTCACTACTCACCTTCAACTTTGTGGCGCAAGGTCTGCTTCTGCGCGGTCTCAGCGGCTCGGCCCTCACAGCTCTCCTTGAAAGTTGTGGCTTCCTCACAACAACCACGTCACACCACACGACACTCCTTGCAGCTCAATGTACAGCCTTCAGTTCTCACGGCACTCGCTTCTCACACTTCTAACCTCGCTCTGATACCATGATGTGTGGGTAGAATCAAAGGAACACCATAAAATACACACTGAAACAAATTTTATTGCTCGATGGATGAAATGGTTACATCGCCTTGTTTTTATAGAGAGTATGTGATGCAGGAGCATCGCTCCACCTCAGCACATGCAAGCTGATCAAACACGCGTTGTGTGCATTCAAAGAAGGAGAGGCATCGCCCTCTCATTTTTCCTTGAGAATCCAAGGCGTGATCTAGGCATTAATTGAAGACAAGCTAGAAGAGCCGAGATATGCCTTCACACAAATTGGAGGTAAGGTCGCCATTAATAGGCTGATGGAAGAAGGGATCTACATCCGATTTGGAGCAGATTTCCATCATTGTAATCTGTCCATTAGATAGGTGTTTTGAATGGTGATTGACACCACTAAATTAGCTTGCGAGGGAAGCTCATGGAACCCCTCTTGAATAAATATTTGTATTGTAATAAAAGTAGAGGTTAGACGATAGGTAGTAGGAGAAAACTCAGAGAGCTGAGACTGAATTATAGCTCGGACTCCACCATTGTAATTTGGCATTTCACCATTAATAGAAAAATGATAGTTTTTCCTGTTTTATATTTCTGTTCAATGGATGTTGCGTTGTGAATATCTTTTGCATGCATTCGAATTGTAGGTGAATGTTAGAAATCATCAGCAAGGATAGAGATACATTTTTCTATCCGAGAGTGTGTTGAGTTAGGTCTAGTTCTCTAGGCTAAGTCCAAGGAGTGCATGACAGAGCAAGGAAACTCTGTGATCCAACACAAGAGGTGTGTGTCTGAACTCAATGGAGTCAGAAGAGAAGCTGTTAGGAGGGCGCACCAACTTAATTCACAGACTCGGGGAGAAATTTCAAGGCGATTAAGTACCTTAGAAAGAAAGACTGTGCAGGAGGAGACACAGTTCAGAGTTGTTGAACACTCTGAAATACTCTACCATGAGGGCATCGAGTTAGTGTGAGCATGTATAGAAGAAACACGGTCGGAAGTGTTTGAGAATCCAAGAATTGCTGAACATTCTGGTGAAGGAAGGCTTTGCAAGAAGCACATCGACAAAGGAAAGGAGATGCCTTAAACCTTTTTGTGAGGTCAAGAGAGAAGCCATCGAGAAGCTGAGACAAGTGCAAGGAGTGCGCCCAAGAACCTGTAATTTCATCTTACAAATCCCAGGAGGAGGAGCGTGAAGTTGCCAGGAGGGCATGAGGAAGTTCATAAAGGAACTGTGAATTTCGAAAGGTTTCAAGCTGAGTAAAGTCGTAGTGGATTCTGCGTAGAGTTCTGTAAGGAGTGTAGAAGAGGATTCGAGAACAGCCTAAGTCTCAAAAGGGGATTTTTCGCCAAGAGTACAAAGGAAGTCTAGGAGACTGAGAAATTTCCCATCATCGGAGAGGACAGGTGGCAGAAGATCGAGAAGTTCAGGAGTAGGAGCTTTGGAAGGTTTGTCGAGAGAAAAAAAGAATCATCGTGAAGTCGCGAGGAGTGATTTGAATCCAGACCATTGGATCTAGAAGGAACATGGTAGAGAGTCGCATATTTTGGAGGAGGAACCCTTTGGAAAAAGGAAAGAGGATAATACTCGAAGATCTGGGGAGTGAGGAAATCCTAGCCGTCCATTGAGGAGGACGTGTGGAGTTAGATCGACATTTCATTGATTCACAAGTCGGGAAAAGTAGAGTTGGGGGAAGCAAGAACTTGTGAAGTCTGGACCCGTGATTAGATCACAATGTTGATCACAAGGAGAAACGTGGACTGTATATTGGATCCCGGAGTATTCGTCAATTCAGGGATCGGGAAAAGGAGGAAGTAGCTCGCGAAAGGCCCGAAGCATGGGGTCACGAAGGGAGTTGGCCCACGGTTGTAGTCTATGGTCATATCAAAGAGAGAGTCTAGAATTGATAGCTAGCGCTCTTTGGCGTAAGGGTTAAAAGTGCAAGGGGTCCACAGGTGCCACATAGTGGGTGTCGAGGAAGTAAAAGGGTATGTGTCAAGTTGAAATCGGTTCCATCAGGAGACTGACGAGTCATTCGACTCAACGACTTGAATGATCCTAGACCGGGAGTTCAAGCCAGCCCCGAAGGAGAGAAAGGAAGGGGGGAGATTGGTGTCACGTGGTATCAGAGCTTGATTTCTCTGAGGTAGAGAGAAGGAGACAAAGAGTCGGTGCAGAATTGATTTATGTAGGCCAAGGAGATAGGGTGTGATGCTCTGTTGAAGTTGTTGCAAGGTGTGCAGTAGATGATGAGAAGCCAGATGGGCTGTAGACAAAGCAAGATGGCCATAGAAGGTCATAAATGAAGTCAAGGAGAAGTCCACTCGCAGAAGAGCAGAGCAGATATGGATAAGGAGCTCAGTGAAATCCGAGCACATATGGAGAAGCTAGCATTCAGGATGTAGCAAAATTCAAAGGTACACTGGAGGTACGAATGGCCTTTGAAGAGAACAGATAGATGTCTTGTTCAGAAGTTGTTGGCCAGGAGGCAGCAATAGAGGTTAAAGAGGTGGTTGAGGCATGCTGAAGACCTCAGTCCTAAGGTAAAGAGATATGGAAAGAGCCTCGTAAATTTCCAGGTGGGCAATGAGAAGGGGTCAATGGATCTTGTAATCTGCCATGTGGGTAGAAGAGACATCCTGAATTTCCAGGTGGACAAGGGAGAGGAGGTGAGCTCAGCGAAGAGTTCATGTCAGGGGATGTTGATAGGTGAATATGAGGCGGAAGAAAAACCTCACTCAGGAGGAGATTCATATGGGATTGTGTTGATGGGTCTTAAATCCCTTGATTCAACAGTAGGAACCAAACCCGCCACTGAGACCCAATTAGACTCTATAGCGTTTAACAATGGAATGGTTCTCCAGATCTTGCGATCCGGCCAAATTATCGATGGGCTTTGTGTTTTCTTGTAAAGGCTCTTCCTTTAGTTAAGACTAGTCTCTTATGTATTTTCTCTTGGGTGGGACTGGTATGAGAGATGCAAGCCAGTATAAACCAACTTGACAGCAAACAGGATTAAGTTTTAAACTATTGGGGGAGAGGCTAAGCTTGGGATAACCCGCTGCTCAAACATGCAGACAATGATTCTATACCACGGGCCTAGTACTAATACATTAACCACATGAGCATGTAATTACTGTCTGAGAAACTAATTATCATAAAGAAATCACATATATAATAAGATAATGGAAAGATAAATAATTTATCTACCATAACCATTCATCACATAATAACACAACGATTCATCTTCATCATTAAAGCAAAGAACATCAAAACATTGCACCAGATAACTTGACAACAGAATTAATTTCTCTTACTCATTACTGCATCATTCATGAAACAGGATAGGAAGTAGTTCTTCTCCAAGTCCAATCACATGCATTTGATGAAAATAACTTGTCTTTGGTCTAGAAGGACTTCTCAATTCATAGCAGCTTCAAAATAATTCTTAACAACCAAAAAGAAAGAGTTATTGCAACAACCATTGACCTTTTGCTAATTGGTCGATGTATTTATTTATAACGTATAGTTTAACTAAAATTAACGGCTAAGTGCAGTTTAAGCAAAACAAAATTTTCCATGTGGCGTCATCTTCTAACAGTTTCTTTAACAGTTAGCCCGAGATATCTCTTGAAAAGGGTGATTTCTCTCGTACTCAAACCAACTAATAAACAGTTATTCACAAGTTTGGTCCCATGAAAACCTGTGTTGTTCCATCAAAGCCACATGTATTCCTTTGATGTCCATCGCATGCATCCGGTACTTTTCTAGACTGGAGTTCAATTGTTGTAGCACGGTTTGAGCTTTAATCGAATGCTCCATGAATCATTGCACCTACCCTGACACTGTGTTGGTTGTCTTTGCGACCTCTTCAGCCCACTGTGATTCTTTCTTGGCATGCGACTCGACTATTTCACGTAGGTTGAAAAAGTTGTCGGGGGTGCCGAACTCGGGGAGCCCGATATCCTTCATTGCTTTGTTGATTTTGCTTCGATGTTTCTTTCAAGTTCCTCAGTGAGGTTACGGAGCAAACTTTGTTAGGTAGTCAGGAGGATCTTTCCTGCAATCAGGGTTGAGGTAGTTTAGAAATCACTTACTAGGCAATGCATAGTAAGATGCAAACATAAACGTAATAGAACAATGCATACCTATAGAGCTCGTTAGTCTTGATTGTTTAATACTTATGTGATCCCAGACGCCCTTTTGAACGACCTGTAATGTCCTTGTCCACGCCGCCACTCCTCTTCAGTTTAAATGAGTTACGTTCGCGTGCCATAGCGTGGCAAATGAGGTATGGCAGATACGAGCATCGAAACCGTCACAGTGCCTGATTGACTCTTGGGGTTGGGAAAGGATGCCAGAGCCGAACGTTTGTCGAAAGTGAACGTACGCTCCCAAAAGGTCGAATACCATAATAAGGAATTCCTTAAATGCCTCAAGTTGAGGCAAGTTGTTCCTCCAGAAGCCGTATCACCAAGTGTGTCAACTATAATTCGCTAATAATGGAAGCTAGGGAGTTTAAAGAGATTGCAATGATCGTATCGTATATTCCCTGCAACTCCGATAGGTGGCGTTTCATGCGTTCTGGATTGCATCCATCGAGCAGCTATGATGCATTAAATCTTCAAGACATCATGTTACGAGGTGTGAGTGTTCTTTGGCACGTCGAGGAGTAATTTGAATCCAGACCGTTTGTAACATACCCACTACCTAATCAAATTTTTCCGGTCCTCTGTCGGACTCGAACTCCTAAATGACCATGGATATTCAACGTAAACTGGCTCTTTCTCTTTTCTTCTCCATTCTCAAGAGATCGCGGGTCATGATCGTGGTTCAATTTGAACGTAGTGCCTATTTGTATTTCATGATCCGGCATTGTAGTAATGTCCAAACATTATACTCTGCAACCATCGAAGCCCACCAGGGCTAGCGTATGTCCCATAGGGATGAGTTCCCATGGGGTCAGCGAATGGCCACTAGGAATAAACCTTAACAGGGGTAGAGAACAGCCAATGAGAAACGTCCGTTGCACGGTTAGGTGGCATACAGGTGGCAAGAGGGAAACGCAACACGGTGGTCGTCATGACAGGGAGGGGCCCCACTTCACACACCACACTATTCCGGACCCCCCCCCCCTTATTAAAGGCAGAATGGCAAGGGGGGTCCGAAATCCACCTGGAAAGCGTTGATCACGATGAGTAAATCTTGGCCGTTCGAGAGTTGCGCATCCAATTTCGGACCCCCCCCCATTAAAGGTAGAATGGAAAGGGGGCTCCGAAATGGAACCTCAGTCGTAGATCTGGACGTCCAGATCTGCTCGTCGCTTATCCTAAAGCATGTTCACGTCCTGGCTTAAGTTAACGTCTTATTTTCCACATCTGATGGTCCTTACAGACCCTGAGATCCTCCGAAAGAATCTCTTCCGTCCTTAGCCCTCCTGACCATAGGCCTCGAACCATATGATCGTTAACCTGTGACTACGATCTTATCTCTTATCGGGGATCAGGGTTTCACGTGTCGAAATGCATCTAACCTCTTGTCAACAGAATCCCCGATTTCCCGATGCACAGCTTCACCGATGCGTGCCCCTTCTACCTTGGCTCCTGGCCCATATGACCAGAATTCATAAGACCACTACCATATGTCCTCAGTCAACCCTCTCGTCGAGGTTTCGGGGTTTACGATGCCAAGATGCACACACCCATGGGATTCCCGATTCCTCGAATCTCGATCCCCCGTCGTGCTGACAGCTAGCCTCCACTATGGCACTGTCTTCCACCTCTGTTGTGCTAACAACTGGCATCCACTATGGCACTGATGATTGCCATGCGTCCTTCTCAAATGGGCAGTCCTAATTAACTCTCGGGGTTTCGAGACTTTTGATGTCCCGATTCCTTCGACCTTAGGAATGTCGATTTCCTGATTCTCCGACTCTCGTCAGATTTTTGACACTTGTCCCTCTGAACGGACGGCTCGGATTATGTCAGGGTTTTCACCTGAGAATTCCCCAATCTCTTGTCCATGGAAATGCCGATTTCTCGATGCGTCAAATGCCGATGGCTCTTGATCTCCACCACGTGTCCTCTGCCAACAGACGGTCCAGATCCCCGTCGGGATTTCGAGACTTTTGATGTCTCAGTTCTCACGACCTCGAGAATCTCGATTTCCTGAGTGTCGATATCCCGATGGCTAAACCTCATGCCACTCCTATTCAATCTGACGGCTGTCGGGTAAACTTCCCAGATATGACAGCCCATATCTGTTCTTCTGTGCACACTACAAAGACTAAGCTCCGGGCATCTCAACCCTATCTAACGGCTGACGGGTATCTGCTCAAGATCTGACGGATTCAGATTTATCCCACCACGCACATTCTTCCACTACTTCGTGGATGTGGAAAGATTAACGGTCAAAATGTTCTCATGGACCTTGGAGAACCTACGATCCCGATCTCCTCGCTATTCACGAAGATAGGGGGAAAGGAAGCAAGAAGTATAATGCTCTTACTACTCCCATCGGTCTGATGGTCGTGAATGACCATGGGTCTTCTGACAGGATCTCATCCGTCGATTTGTTATTCATCCCTACGTTGTTACCTCGAAACCTTAAGAGGGTCATTCCTTCTCGTACCGGGTTATTAAGACTTACCCATTCAAGTCCTTTTTTTGGGTTCTTGGTGAACCTTTCTAAGGAGGAAATCTCTGTGAAGAGATCTATATTGGGCATCCCTAGAGACAGGTAAGGGAAAGCAACTTTCCAAGAATGGGCTGGGGGCCTGACCTAGCTCAATCTAGGCATAAATAAAAAAAAATTATCCACGTACATCCTGCGTGGGTTCCTCTAATATGAGCATATATCTATTCATTCTTATCAAACACTGCACAGACATTCTTACACAGAAATCATCTATAATTTTGCAGTTCTATGAGCATATACATATATCTATATCATTCTATGAATTTCAAGATACAAATATGTAAAACACGTATCCAAAAATAACACCAGAAATGGGTGCAACTGCTGAGAGGGGTGCTCGTTTCCACCCAACCGTAGGCGTAGTGAGTCCCAGCGGATTTACCACTAGCCACCGCCGAGCTGAGACCACGATGCTCTGAGACTGCGTCTCTCAGTCTGCCAGTGACCAGGAGCGAAGTTTGCAATCCTTCCTCTCTGCTATCACTCACCTTACGTAATGCCAGAGTTCCCCTCGCGTCTGCCCTCTCAATCGCCTCTGCCATGCGCCTTATCCTCTCGCGAGGTTGTGTTTGGCGCGATTTCCCTTGCACTGATCAGGCCTGACGGCTCTACGGATGGGCGGTTCACCATCCCATCCCTCATCAAGCCATCCGCCTACCAGTCTACAAGCCATTAATTTTCAGGGCCAGCGAGCCGCTTTTGGTTCTCCGGGCCAGTGGAGTCCAAATATGGTATTTAATTCTCGGTGGAAGTTAACGCCACCTTTTCAGGTGCCTTCCACCGCCATCGTGGTCTCTTTTTCTGCACATCCCCTCATCAGCAGTTCTGCAATAAATTCAGAATGTTATTCACATTCATTGACCTCTTCCCCAAGGTCCATTTACATCACATATTCACATTTATGAGTTTGCCATAGTTCTTGGCCAGTCCAGTTATATATATTTACAAGTTGGGGGAAACAGGGTGTTACACCGTTGGATCTAGAAGGCACGTGGTAGAGAGTCGCATATTTCGGAGGAGGAACCCTTTGGAAAAAGGCAAGAGGATAATACCCGAAGAGCTGGGGAGCAAGGAAATCCTATCCGTCCATTAAGGAGGACACGTGGATTTAGATCATCATTTCATTGATTCACAAGTCAGGAAAAGCATAGTTGGGGGAAGCAAGAACTCGCGAAGTCCAAACTTGTGATTCGATCACAGCGTTGATCACAAGGAGGAACGTGGACTGTATATCGAGTCCCGGAGTATTCACCGATTTGGGAATCGGGAAAAGAACGAAGCAGCTCGTGAAAGTCCTGAAGCGTGAGGTCGCGAAGGGAGTTAGCCCACGGTTGTAGTCCATGGTCATATCAAAGAGGGAATCTAGCATTGAGAGCTAGCACCCTTTGGCGTAAGGGTTAAAAGCACAAGGGGTCCGCAGGTGCCACATAGTGGGTGTTGAGGAAGTAAAAGGGCCTATGTCAAGTTGAAATCGGTTCCATCAGGAGCCTAACGAGTCATTCGACTCGACGACTTGAATGATCCTAGACTGGGAGATCAATCCAGCCCCGAAGGAGAGAAAGGAAGGGGGGAGGTTGGTGTCACGTTGTATTGAAGCTTGATTTCTCTCAGGCAGAGAGAAGGAGACAAAGGAGTTGGTGTAGAATTGATTTATGTAGGCCAGGGAGACAGGGTGTGATGCTCTGTTGAAGTTGTTGCAAGGTGTGCGGCAGATGATGAGCAGCCAAGTGGGTTGTAGACAAAGAAAGATGGCCATCGAAGGTCATAAATGCAGTCGAGGATAATTCCACTCGCAGAAGAGCAAAGCGGAGATGGATAAGGAGCTCAGTGAAATCTGAGCGCAGATGGAGAAGCTAGCATTCAAGATGCAGCGAGAGTCAAAGGTACACTGGAGGTATGAATGGCCTTTGAAAAGAACAACTAGATGGCTTGTTCATAAGTTGTTGGCCAGGAGGCAGCAACAGAGGTTAAAGAGGTGGTTGAGGCATGCTGAAGACCTCAATCCTAAGGGAAAGAGATCTGGAAAGAACCTCGTAAATTGTCAGGTGGGAAATGAGAAGGGGTCAATGGATCTCGTAATCTGCCAGGTGGGCAGAAGAGACATCCCGAATTTCCAGGTGGGTAAGGGAGAGAAGGTGAGCTCAGCCAAGAGTTCATGTCAGGGGATGTTGACAGGTGAAGAGGAGGTGGAAGAAAAACCTCACTCAGGAGGAGATTCATGTGGGACTGCAAGTTGCGTGAATGAATATGATGAGAAGTTAAAAACTTTCATCATAGAGGAGAAGGATCAAGGGAGCATTCTGATCATTGGAGGAGTTGATATATTCCTACCAAGCGATCAAGAGAAGGCTAGCATAGATGTTTCAGGTGCGACAGAGAGACATCCAATAGAGACTGTCATGGAGGAGAAGGAATAGATATTGAAGTCTATCTTGACAGAAGAGGAGCACCTAGTTGAGTTATTCACTCAGTGGGAATTGGAGTTGAAAGCACTGGAGGATTGGTTAGATAGTCAAGAACCAGAAGGTGACTACCATAAAATAGTCATGCCCAAAGAGACACACCAACATGAGTCATAGCTGGAGGGAGTTGGAATGGGATCAGTCTGAGGACTGGTAGGAGCAGATCTGTCATGAGAAGTGGTAGTTGAGTAGCAGTTCAGTGATGAGGATCCTGCAGGAGTGAAGACTACGGTGGAGTGGCAAGTTAAGGCCACGAAGGAAGAAGATGTCATGGGAAGTCAGTATGATTTTCCCATTGACAAAGGAAACATGTAGCGAGCTTGTCTACAACAGAAGAGCCAGTTGATGAAGCAGCTGGACGACGTGGTCGAGGAGATAAGGAAGCTAATGTTGGAGTCGACATAAGAATTGGTCAGCACAAGGAAGTTGGGAAATAGGAGACCTGCACGAGCGAAGGGGAAGATGCAGGAGCAGAAGCAGAAGTAGCGGAGCAGAGGAGCCGAGAGACAACTCCAAGAGAAAGTTTGGGATCCAGGTGGATTTCAGCCACGTTGGAAATTTCATGAGAAGGAGCTCATAATTTCCGTAGTTGTGGAGTATGATGCAGGATCATCACTCCATCTCAGCACACGTGAGCTGATCAAACATGCGTGGTGCGCATTCAAGGAAGGAGAGGCACCGCCCTCTCATTTTTCCTCGAGAATCCAAGGCGTGATCCAGGCATTAATTAAAGACAAGTTGGAAGAGCTGAGATATGCCTTCACACAAACTGGAGATAAGGTCGCCATTAATAGGTTGACGGCAGAAGGGATCTTCATCTGATTTGGAGCAGATTTCCATCATTATAATCTATCCATTAGATAGGTGTTTTGAATGGTGATTTGACACCACTAAATTAGCTTGTGAGGGAAGCTCATGGAGCCCCTCTTGTATAAATCTTTGTATTGTAAGCAAAGTAAAGGTTAGACGATGGGTAGTAGGAGAAAACTCAGAGAGCCAAGACTCAGTTGTAGCTCAGACTCCACCATTGTAATTTGGCATTTCACCATTAATAGAAAAATGTCGTTTTTTCCTGTTTTATATTTCTGTTCAATGGATGTTGCGTTGTGAATGTCTTTTGCATGCATTCGAATTGTATGTGAATGTTAGAAATCATCTGCAGGGATAGAGATACATTTTTCTATCCGAGAATGCATTGAGTTAGGTCTAGTTCTCTAGGCTAAGTGCAAAAAGTGGGCGACAGAGCAAGGAAACTCTATGCACCAACACAAGGAGTGTGTGTCTGAACTCAGTGGAGTCAGAAGAGAAGCTGCCAAGAGGGCACACCAGCTTAATTCACAGACTCGGGGAGAAATTTCAAGGTCGTTAAGTACCTTGGAAAGAAAGACTGTGCAGGAGGAGACACAGTTCAGAGTTACTAAACACTCTGAAATACTCTGCCAGGAGGGCATCGAGTTAGTGTGAGCGTGTACAGAAGCAACACGGTCGAAAGTGTTGGAGAATCCCATAATTGTTGAACATTCTGGTGAAGGAAGGCTTTGCAAGAAGCACATCGACAAAGGAAAGGAGATGCCTTAAACCTTTTCGTAAGGCCGAGAGAGAAGTCGTCGAGAAGCTGAGACGAGTGCAAGGAATGTGTCCAAGAACCTGTAAGTTCATCTTACAAAGCTCAGGAGGAGGAGCATGAAGTTGTCAGGAGGGCACGAGGAATTTCACAAAGGAACTGTGAATTTCGAAAGGTTTCAAGCCGAGTAAAGTCGTAGTGGAGTCTGCGCAGAGTTCTGCAAGGAGTGCAGAAGAGGATTCGAGAACAGCAAAGGAAGTCTAGGAGACCAAGAAATCGCCCATCGTCAGAGAAGATAGGTGGCAGAAGATCAAGAAGTTCGGGAGTAGGAGCTTCGGAAGGTTTGCCAAGAGAAAACAAGAATCATCGCAAAGTCCCGATGAGTGATTTGAATTCAGACCGTTGGATCTGGAAGGCACGTGGCAGAGAGTCACATATGTCAGAGGAGGAACCCTTCGGAAAAGGGCAAGAGGATAATACCCAAAGAGCTGGGGAGCGAGGAAATCCTAGTTGTCCGTTGAGGAGGGCGCGTGGAGTTAGATCGGCATTTCGTTGATTCACAAGTCGGGAAAGGCAGAGTTGGGGGAAGCAAGAACTCGCGAAGTCCGAACTCTCGATTCGATCGCAGCGTTGATCGCAAGGAGGAACGTGGACCGTAGATCGGGTCCCGAAGTATTTGTCGATTCGGGGATCGAGAAAAGGAGGAAGTAGCTCGCGAAAGTCCCGAAGCGCGGGGTCGTGAAGGGAGTTGGTCCACGGTTGTAGTTCGTGGTCATATCAAAGAGGAAGTCTAGCATTGAGAGCTAGTGCCCGTTGGCATAAGGGTTAAAAGCGCAAGGGGTCCACAGGTGCCACATAGTGGGTGCCGAGGAAGTAAAAGGGCCTATGTCAAGTTGAAATCGGTTCCATCAGGACCCTAACGAGTCATTCGACTCGACGACTTGAACGATACTAGACCAGGAGGTCGAGCCAACCCCGAAGGAGAGAAAGGAAGGGGGGAGGTTGGCGTCAGTATGAAAGGATCTGGAAGATCCAGAGCATTCACGAGACAACTGGAGTGTCGATGGAAAGGCGGTGATGGAATTCTCTGGAAGACAGTGGAAGCATTGGTGGTATGTAGGTAGGTAGAGAAATTAATTCTTCCAACAACTTTGGCAACACCAGTGATGGATTTCAGGTCATAACTTCCACCAACGTCTTGTCTATGATCTCTTTTATTTTGTCACCAATTTCATCCATCTCTAGTAGATACACCTGTAAATATGTCAATACTTATTGTTAGATACGGTGTCACTTGTAAATATGCCAACAGTTATTGTTACTTATTGTTAGATACGGTGTCACTTGTAAATATGCCAACACTTATTGTTAGCCTCTAGCAGAAGATGCACTAGGAAATATTATATTGCCACTGCTATTAAATAATTATATTTTAGACGATAGAGGATAAGATTCTTATACCCAGCGAATGATGTTCACTTCCTCTACAGGTAATTTTAGGTCTATGGGTTGTCTACCGCATATGATCTCCAGCAAAACCACGCCAAAACTATACGCATCGCTCTTATCCGTCAACATTTGAGTGTTGTAATACCTGTGAAAGCTTGAAACCCCCAAAACATAGCTAATTGAGTAATCCTGGAAACAAAAATAACAAAAATGTCTATGTTCTTAATAATGACTTGAATTCATTTCAAGTAAAGAGTGTTGCAAAGAGAGTACAAGGAATATGTATGATATATTACTCTGGATCGACGTATCCTGCCGTGCCTTTCACCGCAGTAGTAACATGAGTAGCCTCCCCATCAGTTGTCATCTTTGAAAGACCGAAATCGGCCAGTTTTCCATTCATATTGCTGTCTAAAAGTATATTGGCGGTCTTGATTTCCCTGTGAATTATCTTTGAGGTAGAACCCACGTGGAGGTATTCCAGTCCTTCAATTAGAAACCACAGATAATAAATTGAAATCAACGGCTAATATTGTAATCAATACGTGATCTTAATTATTAAACCCATACAATATTCATGAGTACCAGAAAACCTATCCTAATTACAAATTATATCCAAACTAAACAGTGTTATGTTTGAGAAAATATCTCAAAATTACCTCGTTCAAGAATTCGTGAACTCCTTGTTGGGAGAACAATGAAAGAACCTTTACCGCTATATTATTTCCTTCTGGCAACTTACCGAAGAACACCGACCCAAAGCCCCCCTGCCCAATCTTCAGACTGAAGTTTTGTGTCGCAGCCATCATCTCATCTAGAGTGAAGGCACTGGACTTTGTTGTATTTGGCACCATAATCACTGAGCAGTCTGTAACCCATGCATGGAAACTTAGTCATAGTCAAAGCACAATCTGATATCGACCAGATGCGGTCGAAGCTGTCTTCAGGATACCTGTATAATTAGTCGTACAAAGCTATTAGGTTCAATCATTAACAAAAACATCTCACAACGATTCAACATTGTTGCATCAATATATATTTTTAGATTTCCGAAAATGGGTTGCAATGAATATATTTCGTTAATTACGACCCTTCGATTTCAGTACATAAATATATCTTGTCCAAAGTATTCACATCTCAAACTTTCATTATATATAAATGAAATGAATTATCTACATTACAAGCTTTTGGAGATAAATAAAAAATGAAAATGCAAATTCTAACATAACCAACAAATTAATTGATATTATCTAAAATATGATGTATTATTTAATTTTACTTACTCATATACCAAAGGTATCAATAATAATAATTAATTCAAAATAAATGAAGGAAACATTTTTTGTTACTTTAATACATAAATGTATATTAAGTGAAACATAAATCTATATTAAAACACGAGATCTTTCTAATTTTTTTTTTATTCTTCTACTTAATATTTTAATGATTTAAAGAAAATAAATTACATGATAAAACATATTTTGCATGATGAAAGCAATGATCATCTAAAAGTACATTATTTTAACGATGGAATATAAGTTTTAAGGATAAATGAAACAATAAATGTAAATGTGAAAAAACTGCAAGGATGATTAAAAGTTTTAAATTTGATAAACTATTAGTATGATGAAAAAAAGTTTTGAGGTAATGTGGGTGTGCTTTTATAATTTTCAGGTTAAAGTTATTCTTAAAAATGGAGAGCTTAAAAATTTGAAGTAATTTGGGTGCAATTTTATAATTTCCACGTTAAAGTTATTCTTATGAATCTTAAAATCTATAGCTTTTGTCGTGAATATTTCCAAAACTAATAGTCATGGGTGCATGGGATTCTTTCCTTGTCTTAAAAAGATATAGTATGTGATCCATACAATGGTAATGATAGGTATGTGAGACACGCATCACAAGAATAGCCAGGTACGACAGACATGTAGCTAGGTAATGTTTTAATATTTTCAACGACAAACATTTAGTACAGGAATAGGGAAGTTGCACCACATCTTGGGAAATGGTAAAATTAGTTCACAGTATGCTATTGAATTCTATTTCATTTTGGACAGAACACTAATTTCATCACAGTAAAACTTAGAGGTAAGGGTGTGAAAGTTCCAGAGATAATTTTGGGGAAAGAAGTGGCAAAAGTTCTTAAGGGATAGCTTTGGCATGGAATTGACATAAAACATTAGTTCATTGAACACAGTGAAATAGTCAAGTTCAAATCTAATGTAATGTAAGAGTTTTGGAAGAGATGTTGAAATGTGAGAGCAGGATTTGGAAGGGTGTAAGTTTAATTGTAAAGGCCAAGGGCCTCTTCTGGAGGCAATGAGAGAGTTCCTTCGAAGTCCTTTCAAGGACCTGGAATAAGCTTTACATAATAGCTCCATGTTTGAGGAGAAGGAGGGACAAGGTCGTAGAAACCTAAAAGAGGCTTATGAAATGTTAGGGGTTAATATTTCCTATTTTGTAATTCTTTTGCACTAAAATTGTGTGAAATCCTTTCAAATTTAAAAAAATTTCAAGTACGTTAAAATTTTATTTGGTTAATGTCTTAATAACAGAGAAAGTGGAAACACAAAAGGTTGTTACGAACCTGTGTTTAACAATGTTGGTCGTCGTATAAATAGATATCAAGGCATCCTTTCTAGCCACTTCCACAACACCTACAATTTTGTCTGCAATTTACAGTGAAAACAATTCATTCAAAAACTTAATTGGAGAAAACATACAAGGAAAATAAAAGGATATTCACTCACTGAAAGAAAGAGTGAGGATATTCGCTATAAGAGTGAGGATGCTTCATAGAAGGCAGGTAAAACAACTCGATAATAGGATATTGTACTTTGCAAATCCTTAGCGGATCTACTCAAATGGAATAAATCCTACAATCCTTGCAAAGTCTTAAGAAAATTAATTTTGAGTAGGTGAAGTACTCCATGCTTATTAGGCACCAATGTTATGACTGTGGCTGGCCAGGTCTGCAGAAGCAACTTGAATCAAAACCCATCAAAATTCACACCAGAGATAAAGAAAACTTGATTCAAAAGATTGTTCTGTATTTTTATGCCAGCATAATCTCATCAGACCTCCAAGAAAATCTATGTTTAACCACTACAAAATCCCCAAATTTTTACTAAACCCACCTTAAAATTATTACAAAATTTCAATCTTCATCTTGTAAAATACTTTCGCTTAAAACTCAATCCTTCACCTACCAATCAGTTCAAAATTGACACAAATTAATTTTAAGTTTGACACACGGAACCATTTATCAAAATTTAAAAACACAACCACAACCAACAAAAAGAAAATGAATTTTCAAGCCTTACAGTGGTGTGAATTCCATGGTCCGCTGGTTGATTTGCATCACAATGGTTTTCAATTTAAACGCTGGAATTTCCTTCTAACGCACACAGTGGGCGTATGATATCCTCTAACTACAAAGAAAGAACTCTGGGAATGTCACATGAAAAGAAAAGAGACTTGAAGACCTTGAATGGCATATCGGGTTACACGATTGTTGTCAATGTCAGCCAGTACACAGACCAAACCAATATTTACTCATTTGTTTTTTAATTAATGGTTTTAAATGACTGTTTCTAATGACAACCTGACAAATTTTGCATTGGTATTATCAACTCATTTATATTTCAAATTTTTTGGGATTTATACGTGTTAATTTTAGTTTTTTTCAAATTTGTATTAATTTTTTATTAATTTTTTTAAAAGAAATGTCACGTCCTCCAACTAGGGGTATTTAGTCACATCTAACTTTGTGACCAATCACAAAATAAAAATCACAATTTCAAAAAATATGAAAAAGATTTTTAAATTTTAAAAAATAAATATTTTAATAAAAAATAAATTAAAAACTTTTTGAAACTTTGGAGAAATTTTATTTTACAAAATCAGGTCAACTATGTTTGACCAAGAATCAATCTCTATATTCCCTTGCTTTGGCAGGGACTAATAAAAAAAGTCTTTTTGAATTTTATTATTTTTATTTAAATGTTTAGATATCCAAAGTTTTGAGCATCCAAAGTTTTTTATTAGTTGACTTCATATTAGTGTGTACTTTGACTAATTTGTTTTTGCATAGTCTCTATTGTTCGAATTGTTGTTATTATTATTATTATCATTTTTATTGTTATTATTAAGTACTTAAGAGACATTTTTATTATTATTTACTTAAACAGCCCTGCCACATTGCATTCTTTCTTAAATGTTTACACAACGCGAGGCCCTTGGACGGTCTTGACAGCCTTAAATGTTTACCTAACAGGCCTCACAGCCTTAAATGTTTACTTAACAGGCATGTTACAATACATTTTCCTCCGATTTTTTTATGCAATGTTGTCTGCAGTGAATATGGACAATATTGTTGTTCATCGGCATTACTGGTTCATTGGTTGATGATTACTCGTTGGTTCGCTGGATGTTCTTTATTGTTGTTTGATTCAAATTTGCAAATTTGAGGTCCTACAGTTGCAGTTGGACCTCTTTGTGCTTGTTCATTGGTTTGTTGTTTGTTGCTTGCTCTTGTTTGCTTCAACTTTGCAAGGTTGAGATCACGCATCCGCAATTGGACCTGTTGTTGCAGTTTGCAGGGTTGGGGTTATGCATCTGAGATTCGAACTGCACTTCTGTCATTCCTCATTCACGGGTAGGTTCCAGTGCCATGGTTTCCTTCCTAATCCTTGTTTGTTGTTTGTTATTTCCAGTTTGCAAGTAAACATTTTCAATATTGGGAATGCCTAAGTCAAAATCCTCTTGCAGAACATCTTTGTATGTGACTACTATGATTAGAGAAGCAAGGGTGTAATGTTTTCTTGGTCTTGTTCTTGAATGTCAATGTTCAACACAGAACCCACCTCTATCGCAACCATAGTGACATATAAAAAAAGATATTGAATTTTCTCCTCATTTTTTTTTCCTGAAAACCATACGTTTGGTGCATTTTTTTCATGTTGTTCCCTTCCAAAACGTCTTGTTCCCCTTTGAATTTCAATGTTGGACACATAACCCACCTTTGTTGCAGCCATAGTGACATATTAAAAAGGAAACCGAATGTTCTCCTCATATTTTATGTTCCTGAAAACAATACGTTTGGTGCATTTTTTTCAGGATGTTCCCTTCCAATCACATGTGCACACTTCCATGTCCTGGACATCAAACCATAGCTTGTTGGAAAATAACAATGCAAAAAAAAAATTAGGAACGGTCTGAAAAAATGCACGAAACGTATGGTTTCTAGGAATAGAAAATATGGGGAGAAAAATCGATTTCCTTTTTTATATGTCACCATGGTTGCGATAGAGGTGGATTCTGTGTCGAACATTGACGTTCAAGAAAAAGACCAAGACAACGTTACAGTCATGTTTCTTTGGTCGTCGTAGTCACATACAAAGATGTTCTGCAAGAGGGTTTTGACTCAGACATTCGCAGTATTGAAAATTCTTAGTTGCAAACTAGAAAACGCAAGCAATAAATAGGGATGTAACCATGTCACTGAAACTTACCCGTGAATGGGGAACGACAGAAGTGCATTTCCAATTGCGGATGCAGAATCCCAACCGTGCAAATTGCAACTTTCTTAAACGTTTACACAATGGGAGGCCCTTGGACGATTCTCACATCCTTAAATGTTTACCTGACAGGCCTCACAGCCTTAAATTTTTACTTAATAGGCATGTTGCAATACATTTTCTTATGATTTTTGGATACTATCTTATTTGCAGTGAATTTGGGCAATATTGTTCTTCATCGGCATTATTGGTTTGTTGGTTTATGCTTACTCGTTTGTTCGTTGGATGTTGTTTATTGTTGTTTGATTCAACTTTGCAAAGTTGAGGCCCTACAGCTGCGATTGGACCTCTTGGTGCTTGTTCACTGGTTTTGTGTTTGATGTTTGTTGTTGTTTGCTTCAACTTTGCAATGTTGGGGTCCTGCATCCGCAGTCGAACCCATTGTTGCAGTTTGCACGATAGGTATTCTGCATCCGCAATTGGAACTGTTCTTCTGTCATTCTCCGTTCATGGGTAAGTCTCAGTGCCATGGTTGCATTCTTACTCGTTTGTTGTTGTTTGTTATTTCCAGTTTGCAAGTAATAATTTTCAATACTAGGAGTGTCTGAGCCAAAATCCTCTTGCAGACATCTTTGTATGTCACTACTACGACCAGAGAAACAGGAGAGTAATGTTGTCTTGATATTGTTCTTGAATGTCAATGTTTGACACAGACTCCACCTCTGGCACAACCATAGTGACATAAAAAAGGAAATCAAATTTTCTCCTGGTATTTTCTGTTCCTGAAAACCATACGGTTGGTGCATTTTTTTCATGCAGATGCAGAATCCCAATTGTGCAAAATACAAGAACAGGTCCAACTGTAGATGCAGGACTTCAACCTTGCAAAGTTGAAGAAAATGAGAGCAAGCAACAAACAACAAACCAGTGGGTAAATTGACCAGGCATTGTTCTGTGACTACTATCGGACTACTATTCTATGACCGAATTCTAGAATAGAGCGAGTAAGAATGACCACGCATTGTTGTGGATAGAGGGTGCACCGGTCTACGGAAATTGCAACAACTCCCAGATTGTGCAGTTATTGGACAAATACATGACATGCAACATAACCCATTTGGATCCAGAACTTGCCAAAGTTCATAGACATTATCATACAAGAAGCTGTAAAAAAAAAAGAAAAAATCACATTTCAAATACAACTTCCCTGTGCCGCCAATGAGAACAACAAGAATCATAGAACCAATTAGTTCAGAGGACAATGTTCTCACTTAGAAATCTAAATCTTTGTTCGCATTTCTAGAACAAGGAGACTTTGATGACTTAATGAGCTTCCAAAACTTCTTAGAAGAGCTAAATCTAAAAGAAGATGAGTACATCCAAGCCATGGAATCTACACTTAAACAACCAATAGTTTTCCTTAAACGAAACCTTTCACATATTTGGAACAACAGTTTCTCCAAAAACCAGCCAGATATGTGGAATGCAAATACAAACGCATAGTATGTCCTCAATGCATATGCCTCAGCATCATATTGTACCTCGTACATGACAAAGGTTTACAAATCTATGACAAGTGCATTCAGAATAATAAGCAAAGAACATGAAAAAAGTCATATCAATGTTATGCAAATGGTACATGCACTTGGAAATACATTGTTTAATATTTAACAAATGTCTGCTCAACAGGCAGTCCACATTGCACTTTCCCTGCCCCTGAAATGTGTCTCCATAAACACATCTCCACTTGGGAAACACAAAATTGGAACATGGTTTACATTTGGGCCACCAAAAATACTATTAAAATAAAATAATATGAAAAATTTTGAAATAAATATAAACACCATCTCTTTGAACTTGAACAACAGTTTGTCAAGCTCCAACTATATTTCATAGCTGAGAATGTTTTTCCCATAGTTAATATGTTTCTATGACATGATAATTATCAGAGTAAGTGTTGTTGTGTGAGGGATAAAGTTTTTTTCTCCCTTTCTTTTTCCTCTTCTATACTTACTCATTTTTCCCTTTTCTTCTTCCCCTCTATTATCCATTTATGGTTCTATACTTATTTGTGTTTCTATGCTCGCGGGTTCCCGGGGTGGCGGACTGAGAAATCTTCATCTCCATATATATCTTCACATCATGAGTCTGATCGACTGTCATTCGTTTCCATACTTAGCCAATTTTATGGCCACGGGTTCTCGGGTAGGTGCTATCAAACTCTCATGCCCCGTGTTCGGGGTATACATCTTGTACCCAAAAATTCGATGATCTACAATTCAACCCCAGACTCCTCGAACTCGCATGCCTCACTCTACCTATGATGACTTCGTATGACCGCCCTGTCTTTCCATACTTAGTTGATTCTTCAAAGTTTTGCAAGTTCACAGACTCCCGAGTTCACAAAAGTTGAAAGCATTTTTCGCTCCCCTCCATCCCCGCCACCTTCGCCCCTTCCCAATGCACATTAATTATTCTTTTACTAGTGACAAATCACCACACAGGTTCAAAAATATTGACATTAATTAGCGGAAAGATCGAGGACATCTCCCATTAAAACACATTAATTGGAGAATATTATGGGATCTGGTGATTTTTTGTGTCGATATCCAGATACCGACATATTTGAGAATGTTTTTCCCATAGTTAATGTTTTTCGAGCTCCAGATATCTTCCATAGATGAGAATGTTTTTCCTATAGTTAATGTTTATGGCCGCGATTTCCCAGATTGGCGCTATCGAACTCTCATGCCCCTTGTTCTGTGATATACATCTTGCACCCATAAATTTTGTGATATACAATTCAACCCTGGACTCCTCAAACTCGCAAGCTTCACTCTACCTACGATGAGTCTATCTGGGTCTGTCTAACCACTCCGCCTTTCCATACTTAGTCGATTCTTCACCTCTTGTTGTTGCAGATTTGGGGGTTTGCGGACTCCCGGGTTCCGAAAAGTTTGAAAGCATTTATCGCTCTCGTCCATCCCCACCACCTTCGCACACTTCCCAATGCAAGTTACTTACGCTTTTTATTAGTGACAACTCACTACACAGGTTCGAAAACATTGGAATTAATAACCGAAAATCTCGAGGACATCTCCCATTAAAATGTATTAAACCAAGATCTACAAGAGATTATATTGTCATCCCCCAGTGTTCATTTTAAATACTATCAGGACACAATTATTGTCACATGTTGCAATACAAACAAATCTTCGTCAAAGCATTATCTTTTTTCACAGGCACCCCAGATGCACCCCAGTCGCCTGTTATCGAATTGGCAGAGGTCAATATTATGGGATCTGATTTATTTTTTTTGTGGATCTTGAACTCGGAAAAATTGTTGTTTGCTTTAGTTTTTTTAAGACATTTTTCCCCGCATTTCCATACTTAGTCGATTCTTCACCTCTTGTTGTCACAGATTCACGGGTTCCCGAGCTCCCAAGTTCACAAAACTTTCAAAGCATTTTTCGCTCATGTCCATCCCCGTCACCTTCGCCCCCTTCCCAATGCACATTAATCATGCCTTTATTGGTTACAAATCACCACACATATTCGAAAATATTGGCATTGATAGGTAAAAAGGTCGAGGACATGTCCCGTTAAAACGCATTCAACCAAGATTTACGGGATATTATATTATCATCTTCTAGCATTCATTTTAAATACTTATTCATCTTTCCCTCTATCATTGAAAACTTGGCCTTTAAGGTGTCTTCCTTGTAATGTTCCTGGTCATCCACATATGAGACAAATTAGAGATGTCATTCAGGCCCAATTGAAAGACGAGGGAGTGGTTTTATGTGACGTCATCTTTGAGGGAAAAAAATATGTTAGCCAACAGAAACTCAGAGAAAAAAATTCAAGTATCTTATGATTGTTATTCTCCCTGTATTCGATCATTTGGTTGGTTGAAAGGCCTGCCTAAAGATTTGTATGTTGAACTTCTTTGTTTTGTTGCTGGAAATTGGAATGCACTTTCAAGTCACCTGCAAAATGCTCCTTTGTTGAAGTATATAGCTTCTTCCAACAACACAGATTTGGCAAGTGTATCAAATGTTATAGACCACACCAGAATTTATCTCTCGTCAGAGGAGTCACACATATCGTGGCTTGCAAAATGGTCTGGAATATTCGGAAGTGACACCAAATATTACTCCATGCCCAAATATACTCAGAAGGAAATTATAAATTTGGATCCTCACGAAGGTGAGAAACTGTATGGGTGGTTGAATCAACATCCTAGAATTACAGAACTTTCTATCTCAAAGTTTGTTGAGCAACTTCTGGGTGTAGTAACAGACTCGACAGAAAGTAGGCTTCTATCTCAAAGTTTGTTGAGTGACCTCTGGATGTAGTAACAAACTCGACATACAATCAACTTTCTTTCACTACTGCACATTTTTTTCACTATTCCTATGCAAATAATTACATCTGGGTAGAAGGGCTTACCACTCTTTGCAAGAATATTATCCTATTGGTTGAAGGTGGGTATATAATCAGGGAAGAAGGCTCTCAAAATTTTATAATGCGTGCATCGACGAGTAACTGGGAAAATTTAATGAGAAGGAATTCTGGACTATGGAATTTGCAACACTTTCTGAAGATTTCTTTATACTACCACCTTCTGCAGGAAGTTTGATGTATTCAGGTGATGATTTGGTTTATGAAGATTACCTTTTAATACCACCTTCACGTAATGATTTTGTTTCATTCTTTAGAAGAAACCTTGATGTAGTAGATATTCCAGATCTATTTCCAATTAATATCAATCTTCCTATTGTTTCCCGTGCTTTGAATAAGGAGAATGCATTTCTTCTGTTGCAGTAGATCTGATATTTGAAAAAAAAGGAGGTTGCTCAATGCTTGAAGTATTAACTTGTCTGGTTCAAATAAATCACCATCACCTCACCGCAAGCGTCTCTCGAGTTTTTCATCAGGATCACAGGTCGATAAGTATAGACTACCTTCCTGGTCGTAGGTTGCTTCCATCGCCATCTTGGGTTTGCACAGATGATTTTATTGCTGGCTTGTTTCTTTCTCCTGGTTGTGGATCTTTCTATCCCAACTAAAATGATGGAAATAAAGTAGCTCTAGGGAGTTTGATCGCTTCCTGGGATCTGATTTGACTATATATTAATTTCAGTTGACTTAAAAATGTTTATGTGTGAAACCTAATGTTAGACATAGAAAATACAATTTTTTATTTTTTAAAATGTAAAATAATGTATATTTTTAATACACCATTGGTTGAAAAGTTTGAGTCATTACTTGGGATTCACGTCCTTCGAGAATGTAAATTAATTACACAATTAATATTGTTTGTGGTAATGCATTCGATTCATCATTGACTATGGCAATTGCATTAACACTACAATCTCCAGATAATAAATTTCTAACATGCACCTAATGTCGAGGTCATCATCGCACAGGACAACCAACCTCCAAAGATGTTCGAACTCACAACAACATTGTAATTGTCGTGACAAAGAAACGCTAAAGTCGATGCTCTTTTGCAGGTCTAACAACACTGCAGTCTAAGTGCTTTGACAATGACAGGCCTACTTGTTCACCACATTATCGCCCTGCAATCGATGACACTATTCCCATTACCACTGTTAGTGTTAATGTCTGAAGCTGAAGCTACCTGGAGCCTGGAGTCATGACTTGATATACTTTTACATCTATTCAATTACATGTAGGTGCAGGTTTTAGTGGGTCAGGTTGTGTTGCATATGAATATCGACCATTTGTGCAAACCCAAGCTAGGGATGGAAGCACTCTACGACCAGGAAGGTACTTTGTGCTTATCGACCTGTGATCTTGATCAAAAACTTGAGAGAGGTTTGCGGCGAGGTGATGGCGATTTATCTGAACCAAACAAGTTAGTACTTCAAGCACCGAGCAATTTCCGCGTTTTTTCAAATATCGGATCTACTACAACAAAAGAAATGCATTCTCCTTATTCAAAGCACGGGAAACAGCAGGAAGATTGATATTCAGTGGGTGAGATCGGAAGAGCGTCGTGTAGGGAAAGAGTGTAGATCTCGGT